>MU182173.1:300674-312990 GCA_016904865.1 Pissodes strobi | reverse complement strand
ATGTCACTGTTCTTATGAAGAACCACCAAGTTAGTTAGAATTTCTTGGTCAATCGAGTTACGTAACGTTTTTGTTCGATTTAGTGTCGAGCATCATCTTTCTCCCGATGTATTTGTAATTGGTAGTGTTAAAAAAATTGTTCACACTGTCTCGATATTTGGAAACATAGTGTCTCTAATAAATTTAAGATAGGGCTTGATATTGTTGATATCATCAAACTCTTTAATAAAATATTTTAATTCCACGTTCTCCTCAATGAATAATTTATCAAATTCATGGGAATATAAATTTTGCAATAATTTTACATTAGCGCGGTTCCCCATGATTCATAGTTTTTATATATTTTAAAAACCCAAAATCGACGCTCAAGTTCTTGATTCAAACAGTTCAGAATATTATTATGAACGTTAATCCTAAAAGCACTTTTTCCATCAAACGTGACATCTACGCCACCGCCATCATCAAATTGTCTTTTTCTTGTTTCTTTTCTTATAAAATTTTTATTTCTGTAGATAAATCTGTATAGACAATTTGGTGTGACTTGCGAGCTTGGTCACATTTTTCCAACACGACGGACCAAAATGCAATTAAAAATTTCATTTCTAATGAATTAAAATCCTTAAGTAGCCCCGTGGCACCGAATATTAACTTTAATATTCGGTGCCCGTGGCCTCAGATCTTTTTATCGGTTTTTCAGAACTATTTTTGTAGGAAGTTACAAGGGCTTGACAGTCGTCTGCCCTGGCTGACCAAGTGACCAACGAGTTATTCATAAAGCTTTGGAAATCATAATTTTAGAAGTTTTACTTATTGGTTTTTGTAATTGCTTTTCCTGTTCCAAACTATTTTTTTTTATTATACTCCACCTCCCTATAGATGCCTAAAAACATGTATAAACCTTGTGAACAAAACTAAAATATTCGGTTGCACCCAAACAACACTCTGCGTTGAAGTCTGAAAAATGTGCAGCCCAGGGCACAAAGGTTGCAAAACGATTAATTATTTTTATACATTCTTGAAAACCACTATAAACCCCTGAGATATTTGAACCATTATCAAACAATTTTATTGTCCCCTGCAGTCATCAATTTTAATTTGGTTTTCCTCAAGGGCATCTAAAATGCATTTCTCTATGTATGTCGGCAGTTTTATGTCCGCAATTTTGAACAAATCCTCCCTGTTTTTATGAAGTGGCAACTGGCAAGTGGCGTATATCGTGCCTTTTTTTTAAAAAAAAGAAGCTTTTTATTGGCGCAAATGTACTTATTAGAAGTGTACTATAACACACAAAGTGGCGTATATGTTCGATAAACGGTTCAAAAGATATTTTGAATAATAGTTTTGGCATATGAGCAAAAAGTACAAATTCCAACATTACAAAAAGGCATTGAGATTTCTTTCTTAAAAAAATGCACTTCTGTCGCAGATTTGACCTTACTAAATTCTATAATTATGAAATGCAAAAGAAATGTAGCATATTATTGAAGCAAAATCTACATAAACTCAATGAAAATTAAAAACTATTCTCCTGCAAAATTATAAAATTTCATATAGGTACGCCACTTTATAAAAACAGGGACGAAATGTTAAAAATCCCTCCACTCAAACACTGGTATCAGTAGCATTTAAAGATCCTTTACAGGCGTAGCCGACTATATCAAAATCGGCCTCTCCTATTGGTCGATCCATCTCGTATTACAATATATCTTCGTGATGCAATCAATTTGTCGCAAGAGCTCTCGTGGTGTAGAGGTTTAGATAGTTGGGTCCCACCTGGAAAACTCGGGTTCGAACCCCGCTGCTTTTTTTTATTTTTTTTATGTTTTATAGATTATGTCTCTAAACAGCTTTTTTTCTTGATTTTGGGTATGTCTTGGGTTAGATTGGGTTAGCACCTGGTTAGTTTCCTTTTCTTGAGCCCCCGTACCGGCGAAGCAAGCGGAGGGCCATGCGGATCGACCAATAGGAGAGGCCGATTTTGATATAGTCGGCTACGCCTGTAAAGGATCTTAAAATGCGTATCAGTAACATATCGTACAATAAAAGTTAACTGGTCTGAATGTGCAATATCGGGGGTAGAATCTACACTAATGGCGTAATATTTACTTTTTTTGCTGTGATATAATTTCCTTTCTGACCATATCTCCATATCTCATCTTGGAAAGATAAGATACATTGCCACTATCCGGATTATCATGCTTTTTATGTGCAACTTCAAGAAATCGTCATACTCAGAGATTAGTTCCAGTAAGCCCAACAAATTTCCAATTTTTTAAGAGCGAAATTTTTCTTCTGTTCCAAGAAAGGCAAGGTCACGTGTGCTTAAAAACTTTACAATACTGTCGACTTGTTTTCGTACATTTTCCCATTAGAGTTTTTGACTAGTATACTGACTATGTAGTTCTGTGTCTATTTTGCTCAATAATGAGGATCGTGAAATAAATATTCTGGCATTATTTCGGTGTTCAGCAGATTTTTCATGCTCACCTATACGATAAACGGTTTTCCAATCATTGAAACCCGACAAAGGACGAATAATTTCCAAATACTTTACAATACCAGCATGCCACCATTCTAGTCGACTCAGAAAATAGAGTCATTCTCTTCTGTTTAGTTCCCAATTAAAAGGTTTTGAAAAAATTATATTTCTTGATGCATACCGATTGGTTTTATTATAAAACCGGGCAGATAACTTAAACCAACTTTTCTAAATTTTGTTTTGGTGGACTTTTCAAAAGGCATTCTATTATTTGCTGCTGCTGCTTTAAATCAAATTTTAATACAAGCGATTCGTTTTCGTAGAATTTAGGTAAAGTTATCTTTTTTTTTTTTTGGTTTCCGGTTTTCTCAGGTAATTTTGTAAACAAATGTCTCCTAAGAACTTCAAAACCAACCTAAAACCTTACCAGATCCTTATTAAAAAAAACAACAGTGACTTCTTTAGCACGGATGTGATTTGAGGCTTGAGGAAACGTAAAAAGAGATCTATAGGATGCAGCCTGCGACAGAATGAAATAGAACACATTTATACAGTTGTTATATGTTTATTAAGAGTAAAAAGTAAAAAAAAGTAGTTCTCGTCCGATCACTGAAGTTAAGCAACGAATTTTTTTTGCTATGCAGGGTGTTTCCAGATCGATTCGTTATATGCATATCTTATCTAAAATATAATAAAATTAACCTATATTCAATTTACACAAAAATTTACAATGTGGTCCATCACTGAGATCTGCAATTTACAGAAATTATTTAATTTCAAACACATTTTTTTTCGAATAGGAGACGATGAGTGTGTATTTTATCATGCAATTTACAGAAATTATTTCATTTCAAACAAATTTTCTTTCGAATAGGAGACCATGAGTGTGTATTTTATCATATCTTTAAACTCGAAAGAGCTTTTCTGATTTTAATATTTTTGCCTACTCTGTAGGCTGTTTAACTTGTAGCAATTCTAAGTACACATATTATTAGCGAATATTATGCACGAACTCTTAAGATTATTTCGATTTGGATTTGGTGACTAATAAAAGTTTCTCATATGTACTATATTATATAATATCTACTTAGTGGACTGTATTAAAACACCTCGTATATCAACCAACTAGGCTTCATATTTACTTTCATGAACACCGACGTTATATTATTCATGAGTGTTTATTTTAAACCCCCAAAGTTTTTTTTTCACACTTTGGTACTATATCCGCAATTGGCTATATATCCATCCACTGTGCACCGGCGCCCCTTTGGGGCTTGGCGCCCCTAGGCAATTGCCTTGTGTGCCTAGTGGTAAATCCGGACCTGCTCAGTACCATTGTGTTTTGCTTCTAGAAGCAATATTTTTGTACGTAAGCTAATACAGTCTGTGTCAGTGTCAATTTTACACTTATTTAGTTTTCAAGTGCGCTTAATAAATCTATAAAAATGATACCCTTTGAAATGTTTTTTTTTTGTAAAACTATTCTTGCTGCTTCACAGATAGTCACAATTTCCGCAGTACATATAGGACAGAGTTCTCCCGGAAGTCTAACCGAATAATTATATATCTATCCTGGAAATTGCATCTCATAACCCACCATTACGGAGTTCTTTGATGCATTAGAGTAAATAAAGGCCCATGAATGTTTATATTTTTGTGTAATCATCAACATCATTTTTTTCAACATTAAATCTAAAATTCTTATTTTTCTAACTTGTGAATGGAAAACATTATAAATAATTAGTAATGTCCGTTTCATTTGTATAGAAATATAATCAAATAAAATGTATTATTTTTCCATTAATTTCATTAACTTAGTCGGTGTTTAATATCTATTAAATATTGAACAGAATCATGCATCCGCCTATTGTATTCTACACTACATCATTATAATATATTAAATTAAAATATTAATTATATTGCTCTATTAATTATATTATTGATAAGATCAAAAATAATAAAATAAATATCTATAATTTTAGGAATGGTGCAGAATAATTAGGGTATAATTTTTTTCCTTTTATTTTAGAAAAATTGGTCTCGATATTTTAGACCAAGCGAACGATTAGATTAAAACATCGACTTTCGTAATAACAGAAAATTGCATTTCGAATCGATATGAGGAATAAATATTAATTAATTATTATGGGTAAAATGTACTATATTTTCTTTATTCAAAATCATTTACTAAGGAGGTAATTTTCTCCGTTTTAAAAAGACGTTTGAAATGGACATTATTAATTTCCATGGGTGCAAACATTGAATTCACAATAATTATTGATTAAAATTACTACTAATATTGTAGCCAAGCATTACATTTTTATGAAATACCAAACATAGGCATATACTACATTTAAACTGCCGATACGTCTCGATTACTATTTTTTATTTATCAAGAAAAGAAATTCGTTTTATTATTATCTAAGTTATTTTTTATGCTGATAAAGGGTTTGCTATAGATCGTAAACTTTAGACCCGATCAACTTCTTCCCTGTGTAGAAAATATTAAATCAAATTTAAGTTTATACTCTGCATTATCCTGTAGTGATGAATTGTCCTGCAAAAAAGTTCAAAATAAAGTCGTAAACTCCGGCATACAATGGCAAATTTCGAAGTTTACTGTTTCGAAGTTCTATATATACCTATACTTATATACCTCTTCTTGGCAAAGATCCAAAGTTGTCGAATTTTGATGCCGAATAACGATCCGCATGGGCGTAGACGTTAGAATTAAGGGAAATAATAAGTAGTTAAATGCAATATGCTAAACTAAGGCTTCTAAAATCCTTAAAAATAACAAAGTATCCCACGGTACTTTCAATTAAACCTCGAGCGCCCAAAAAATTTGGCCCTTGTCGTCCTTGTCTCTTTGGTAAGTTAAATATAAATTACTAGCAAAATGGAGTCTTCAGCCGTAAACAAATTAACTCTACTTTAATCCCGCTTTCCTTGAAATATAAAAATGAACAATAATGTATTTTTTACCTCAAAAAAACTTTAAATACACAGAGGGTATAGGTTTGAAGGAAGAGACTCAATCGTGTGCACATTACCCAAAGTACCAAATTTTTAATTCGGACTATATGACTTCAACGAATCTGGCTCTTAGGATCTTCGCTTACATGGAGCCTTGACTTGGAAAATGCCTCTAGAGAATCCACAGGCCAGATGACGAGATGATACCTAAAAAATCAGAAAAAAAAATCATCTTGTTTCGTTATATTTTTTAATATTAAAGTAACGAAGTTACTACATTTATAGGGCATGGTATGCACTCTAAATTTTAACTTTCTTTGTCGCGAAACGCTGAGAAAACGATTTTCCCATTTTCCACAGTCACCGCGACGTAATTCATAGAATCTTGGCATAGCCTAAAGAAAACTATAGCTGCGACACTTAAGCGCGGCACCTTTGAGAAGCGAGGACCAACTCTATCACTATGTAGTGGGGAGGAAATAAATAAATCTAACTTGACGTCAACCCCCCGGCAATCATTAGTGAAGTGAGCCGTACTAAAATTTTTTCGGACGTTATATACTAAAATTGTTACTTTCCCCTATTATTTTATTTAAACTTTCATCACAAAATATATGATTTATAAAATACTGTTTATTACGAGTAGAGAATAACCATTTTTTTGATCCAAAAAGCTGCACAAAGAGAGCCGGATATTTATTTAAACATTGCACCTGAAAGAAATAGTTAAAAATGTTATTTGAAGTGAAATTAAGATTGGCGAATGTAGATTACTAGTTGTTCTCTTCTAAGCTAAAAAAAGATCTTATATAAGTACATAATTTTGTTTTATATAGATTCTTAGCAACCTGCATAATTTTGTAAACGTATTATGTACGATTTTGCATATTTTTTCGTAACAGCTTTTTCATTTTATTCGCTAGATAAAAATATTGTCAAGATGGTGAAATGAAAGTAAATTTTTGATCTGGCTATAGTTCACGAACTAGTTTATGCATGAAGTGCACAATTACGCTAAATCGGAGCAACCTGTACCGTGCGTTCAATTTATCTTGATAACATTTTGATTCGCTGTAACTTTTTTGTTTTTAAAGATATCAAGTTAAGCAAAAAAGCAAAATGTAGGGTTGGTAGCCAAATTTTTTTCTACGTTACATATAAAATAAGACACTAACGTTTTTCTGACATATCAGCCTACTCTATATTTTTTAAATGGAACACCCTGTATATTACTACATTTTTTGAATATCTAGAGAAGTCTATACATATTTCGTGTATAATATCTTATACCTATCTTTCTTTAGGTGTTTACGAAATATTGACAGTTGAAAGTCGTGCATTTTGACATTTTGATAGGCTTTAAAATCTAAACCGCATGAGAGCAAAGAAAACGGTTTGCATATTCCTGTCTTAGGTTTTCATGAGTTATCAAATGACAGTAACTTTGAATTTAACCCGCGAATAAAATTGACCGGAACTTTTAAACCTCAGGTTAAATTGAAAGCCACTGTCATTCGAGAGCTTATAAAAACCTAAGATAGAGATGTGCAAACCGTTTTCTTTGATCTCGTGCGGTTTAGAGCCTGTCAAAATGCCCGACATTCAACTGTCAATATTTCGTAAACAGCTAAAGATAGATATAGGATACTATACACGACATGTGTTTTGATTTCACTAGAGAGTCCAAAAATGTAATAATATACAGGGTGTTCTATTTAAAAAATATATAAAGTAGGCTTTTATGTCAGAAAATTATTGGTGTTTGTTTTATATGTAATCTAGAAAAAACTTGGCTACCAACCCTACATTTTGCTTTTTTTTTACCTTGATATCTTTAAAACCAAAAAACCCTACATTTTGCTTTTTTTTTACCTTGGTATCTTTAAAACCAAAAAAGGTACAGCGAATCAAAATGATATCAGGGTGCTGATCAAATCTGAAATAATGGATATATGTGGAAACGATCGATTTTTACGAAAAACAACCAGCAAGAACAATGTTTTTGAGACTTACGCCTCTATGGTAGAATACGAACTGTTTATTGTCAAACGAAATGTTTTGCACTTTCTTATCTTCCACATAACCACAACCTGGAAAATACTCCCCACCAAACCGAAAATTTCGTATATCTAGATAATTACTAAATAACTTAGATAAGAAGATGCAAATCGTTTCGCGCTAAGTTAAACAGATCAAATTCTTTAAATGGAAAGGAGGCTATTCGACATGCTACATGAAATTTATCTAGAATTTTTAGAAGAATTCGAAAATCGGAAAATATGTCCCGCTCTTTTGAGACCTTTTATACTGAAATATAATTCAATTATATTGTCAAACTTAAATCAACATGGCTAAATGATGAAATGGTTGTAAGACTAATAAAAAAATTAAAAACATGTTGTTTCTATAAAATGTGTATACATTTTACAGGGGAAAAATGATCTAAGCGCCATTTCCATAGGAAACTTTTTTATTATTGACTTCACAGAAAATTTTATTCTTGATAAAAGTTGGTGTTTGAAAAAAAAACTAATTTTGACAATGCTAAATTAAAGGTAAGTTATACAGGGTACTCAATAAATACAAAAATGATGGTTAATAAATGAAAAACTTTGGAATATCGGAAAACCTTCTACAGAAAAATAAAGCTCGTATTAAGATAAAAATAAAAGTCAAATACCGTTTTTTCCAAAAGTGCACCGCACCGTTGCGGAGGAAATCCATTTCAATTACTGAAAAAACCCGCTTTTTCTTAATTTTGTCCTTATTTTTTTCAGCAACGATGCACTTTTGGAAAAAATGGTATTTGACTTTTATTTTTACCTTAATAAGAGCTTTATTTTTCCAGTAGTAGCTTTTCCGATAGTCTTAAGTTTTTGTTTTTTTAACCACCATTTTTGTACTTTTTAAGTACCCTGTAATACTTAGTCTTAATTTAACATTGTCAAAATTAGTTTTTTTGCAAGCACCAACTTTTATCAAGAATAAAATTTTCTGTGAAATCAATAATAAAAGTTTCCTATGGAAATGGCGCTTAGATCGTTTTTCCCCTGTACCCTTCGTATATATATTATGAATGTTTCCATATTATTCATTTTCGATTATTTTTGGGCATTTTAAATTTTGTAACCTATTATGATACGTTTTAGTCCGTTTTGTTGCTTTTTAGTTTGGGTTAGTTCAATCAGCTTTCGTTTAGTTTTAATTTATTTTAGTCATTTGAACACGGTTCCGATACATTATAACCAATTTTAATATTTTTGGTTAGTTTTGGTTAGCCGCCACTGGGTCGTTCAATCAACTATCGATTACTTTCAGTTCCGATACGTTATTACCAATTTTAGTGTTTAGGATAGTCGCCAAAATTTAATTGATATGGGTTAGTTTTAACTTACTTAATATCATTTTTAAGCTATTCCGATACGTTTTAGCCCGTTTTGGTACTTTTAGTTATTTTTGGTTTGTTTTGGTTAGTCTTTCAATCAAATTTTGGTTACTTTCAATTCATTTTAGTTATTGAATTAATTCAAGTTAGTCGTCAAAATTCGCTTAATTTTGGTTAGTTTCAACTTATTTTAATATTTTTAATCTGTTACGATACGTTTTAGCCCTTTTTGATGCTATTGGTTAGTTTTGGTTAGTCGTTCAATCGACTTTCGGTTAATTTCAGTTAGTTTTAATTTAGTTTAGTAATTTGAATCAGTTCGGATACGTTATAACCAATTTAAATGTTTTTAATTAATTTAGGTTAGTCGCCAAAATTCGGTTAATTTGGGTTAGTTTCAACTTACTTTAATAATTTTAATCTGTTACGATATGTTTTAGCCCTTTTGGTGCTTTTGGTTACTTTTGGTTAGTCGTTCAATCGACTTTCGGTTAATTTCAGTTAGTTTCAATTTATTTTAGTCATTGGAACCGGTCCGATACGTTATAACCAATTCTAAAGGTTTTGATTACTTTCGGTTAGTCGGCAAAATTCGGCTAATTTGTGTTAGTTTTAACTTACTTTCGTTCAATCAACTTTCGGTTAATTTCAGTTAGTTTTAATTTATTTTAGTCATTGGAACCGGTTCCGATACGTTATAACCAATTTTAATGTCTTTGGTTACTTGCGGTTAATTTGGGTTAGTTTTGATTTAACATTTTTAATCTGTTCCGATACGTTTTAGTCCGTTTTTGTGCTATTAGTTACTTTTGGTTTGTCATTCAATCAACTTTCGGTTACTTTCAGTTAGTTCTAATTTATTTTAGTCATTTGAATCGGTTCCTATACGTTATAAGCAAATTTAATATTTTTGGTTAGTCGCTTAAATTCCTTTCGTTTTGGTTAGTTTTAACTTACTTTAATTTTTGTAACCTCTTACGATAGGTACGTTTCAGCCTGTTTTGGAACTTATGGTTACTTTTGGCTAGCTTTGGTTAGTCGTTCAATTAACTTTCGGTTGGTTTCAGTTAGTTCCAATTTATTTTAGTCATTTGAACCGATTCCGATACCTTATGATTAAATTTAAGTTTAAATAAACAAACTAACTAGCTGCATAATTCTGCCGTTCTTTTCCCATTTTAACACATAAACATTAACTTATTTATATAACATACAAACAAAACAATATATACGCATAACGTCTATTTAGCCAAACAACGAATCTTTTTCTGTTTTAATTCCTATGAAAATTTATTGCACTCCGGCCCAGGTAAGCGCGTATGATTGGCATCGAGTTCCAACTGCGTGGTGTCCTCCCTTCACTGAGCTTCACGGAGAAAATTTGATTCCGTACCCCACTAAACGAGCCGAGTGTCGCGGCTATAGTTTTCTTTAGGCTATGATCTTGGTATGGCCTGCCGTGAATCGTGCGCGGCGAATTTTTCATCTCGATTCTCACCGCTCGCTGAGCGAACAAAATCGCGATGCATCGCGCTGCCGCTAACGCCCGGTCCTACGTGAGCGATTTGCAGCGAACGCGAACGCGAATCAGTGGCGATGCCGTGCGACTATATTAACTTTTCGTACGGCATCGCCAGCGCTTCGCGTTCGCGTCGACTGTAAATCGCTCACCTAGGACTTGGCGTTAACCAGCGTTGCCAGCGTTGCGTTCATTTGACATATGTCTTTTTTTTTGAAAAAATAGTATATGTAAATTCATCATTAAATATACATTATTATGACTGTCTTCTTAAATTAACCCATTGTTTTATGCCAACTCTTTGTAGAAATGTGAATATGCTTAACCAATATTTCTCTACCTTATCAATCGTATAGTATTACGTTATATTTCATATGATAACAATCATATTTGAACTCTACACATGAAAACAATGAAATAATGTTATAAATGAACATGATATATGTTTCAGATATATTTTTAATTATTTATAGGACAGTGACAGTTGGAATAAATTGGTTTGTGCAGAAAAATGTGTTGAATTTCTCTACAATATATCTTAATACTTTTTTTTACTACTAACATGATAAATCACCATTATTTACCCCATTCCTCAAATGAGAAGTAACATTTCTCACCCTAGGTAAATAATAATATTAAAAAAAACCTAGGTCAATAATGAAACGGAAACGGAAAATGTCAAAATGTCAAACTTGTGAGTTTGACAACTAGTTCATTTCGTATTACTTGAAAAATGAGTAGGAAATGATTAATTTCAAAATCTAATCAATTCAAATAACGATAAAGATTGTATCAGTGCTATTAGTAAAAAAATTATATACAGTATGACTCACTTTTCATGACTCCCCATAATATTCTTATTAATAATGCGATTTTGTCAAAATTTAGATGGAAAGAAGCAAAGAATAAAGAAGAGAAAGGAAGGAGCTTATGCGCCGTTTGACACTTAATACGTGCGACGAACTCCTGAGACATCGAGGAGGCTGCGGAGGAACCATAATATGTCACATTCTGACGTTATGTTTTGGTGCTTCCTACGTTTTGATAGTATTTCTTGTGTTTAAAGCTATTTTTTGCGATTTACTTTGATTTGGAACATTGCTTATTTGTTTAGTAATATTATTGTAGATAATGCGTTAGTTCATTTAGTGTTTATATAGATATTTAATGGTAAAAGTGTGTATTTTGGACTAAAGAAGCAAAGTAAACATGGTTACTCGTTCAGCTTGTGATCTTTCGAAAACCCCAACAAATTCAGAACTTGGAATAACATTTCATCGGTAAGTAGGTATTTTACCCCTTATTTTTCTGTTTTTTACCATTTAATAAAGCAAAATTATAAATTGTCTAATTGTCAACAAATAGGTGACAGATCTAATCATGAGCGTACCCGTAAAAAATATAGCATTAAAAATCAATTTTTGCAAGAATATTGGACAGTGCTAAGAGTAATACTTGTCTTTTATACTTGACATGTTAAAGTTTATTCTGCCAATAAAATGCTAAAATTAGTTAGTTGAATATATTTGGGCATTTGAAATGCAAAAATAAGCAAAATATGGTTAGAGAATAGTGCGTTAGTTTTGAAGGGTGCTTCTTCAATAAAATTAGGTAGTACATATTTTTTTTAATAAGAATCACACTTCAAAACTACCCCACTATTATCTAACCATATTTTGCTTATTTTTGCATTTCAAATGCCCAAATATATTTAAATAACTAATTTTAGCAGTTTATTGGCAGTATAAACTTTAACATGTCAAGTATTTATTACTTTTAGCACTGTCCAATGTTCTTGCAAAAATTGATTTTTAATGCTATATTTTTTACGGGCATGCCCATAATTAGATCTGTCACCTATTTGTTAACAATTAGACAATTTATAATTTTGCTTTATTAAATGGTAAAAGCCAGAAAAATAAGGGATAAAGTAGGTACCTACTTACCGATGAAATGT
>MU182173.1:256425-290256 GCA_016904865.1 Pissodes strobi | reverse complement strand
TGTAAACCATCTTAATAATTACTATAAATTGTGTAGCTTGTTTTTGGAGGCAGGATAGAGATTGGTTGATCACTGTACAGGCTAGATGGTGCATAAATGTCCATTCCAGATAATATGTAGTTATATGTGGTTATTGGGTATTGTTAACTCACCTAAATAATATCTACACAGAAACAGCCTAATATTATTGGGTAGGTACATTTACTGAATGCGTTTTATGCACGTCACTAATTGTTAATTGTGTTTTTCAGTTATTTCAAGGTTGACAAACAAACTATGCCAGAGCAGTCTACCTCTCAAACCAATACTTCGACAGCGGTATTAAACACAACAGTCTCAGATTCTAATTGTAATGATTCTACTGATAATGAGCAACAAAATGACTTACATTCAATTTATGATGTACAATTTGATGATTCCCAAGGAAGTCAATGAGATCCAGGAATTGCAAGGTTTGTAAAATACATTTTAAAATATTTTTTCTTAATATATATTTTTTAGAAAGAAGAAAATTATAACAGCAATATATTCATAAATGTTGTCGTGCTTATATTGCACAATTTAAATGGATTATTGATAAAGATGGGTCTCTAGTTACTGAAAAATTTGCAAAAAAAGAAAGAGCTATAAAAATACTTTGGCATTAAATAATATCAAAAAGAAATTGATGGAAAGAAAGTCTTGGCAAGAAAAATAAAATAATGCGAATTAAAACTGACAATGCTAATTACTGAACAAAATTTGTCAATGCTTTTAATGGATAACCTTCTTAAGTTGTTGGTATAAGCCCCTGAATCACAAATTTAAAAAAACCTTAATTGCTCAATAACCAAGACGACTTATCGTCTTAAAAACCTGCAAGAAAATAGTGAGGGAAGCATTTCTTATATTTTGGAAACAAGTTCGGTCATAGTTGATGAAACAACTGGTGTAAAGAAATATTTAGCTACACAGATTTAGATTTTCAAAAAGTTAGAGATAGATTGCTGGTATTCATTGAAGTCAGTGCAGAAAGAATTTTGGGACAAATTTTGGCAGTTATTCGAAATCTATCCATATCATTAGCCAATTTAATGGAATTTGCAGCTGACGATGCGGCTGTTACGATGGGCAAATCCAATGGAGTGCAAGCTATGAGAGATATGAACTAAAATATTTTTGTCATGGGTTGCATCTGCCACTCATTACATTGATGTGCATCAGCACCTGCTGAAGGGTTACCAAAATAGGTTGAAAATTGGAGAGCTCAAAAAATCTCAAGAGTATGAGGCTGAAACCATATAAACTTTTAAGGCCCAGCCAGACAATATGCTTACCACTAGAAGTGCGTTTCAGAGTATCTTATACATGTGTTTCTTATTTTCATCACACTCTTAAACAAGCACTTGTCTTGTATTTTAATGCAACTGTCCTAGAAGACAACTTGGTTGCAGTATCTATAATTCATAGTGTGCTAAACGACATTGTTTAGAATTCGTCTTTAAGCTTTCTTGTCTACATCTTACCACTTATTGCAAAATTTTGAATTTCAAGCTGATAAACCATAAATATAAAATGTTTATGGTAGAATTCAAACAATAACTAAAACTCTATTTAAAAATTTCATGAAGAATGAATATGTAGATAGAACCACATTTTCGAATTCAAATTGTTATGAATTGGCTGCCTCTTGAATATATGCACTTAAGTGAAAGTGTGACAGTATTACTTAGTACAGAAAACCTAGATGACCATGCTATTCATTTCATTAACTTAGATTGAAATATTTGGCTTATTAGGTAGAACTTTGTTCACAAATGAAACTCCAGAATTTTAATTTATATAGAAAATTCCTGTGTTTAGATCCAAAAAATATTGTGAATGGGAACACAGATGTCATTGATTTGCTAGTACAATTTCCTGATATTTACAATAATAAAACAGAAGAAATAAGTAGTGAATTCAGGGAAATATGCAGACTTCCAGAATCTGTTAAAACTTAAAACTAAGTTATTAGAGTTTAGTGTTAATTTATTTTGGTTTAATTTTTGAAATTTAAGAACGCTGTTAATGCTAAGTGTTTTAAAACTATTTGTTTATTAGTTTTTGACATCCTTCCCCATCCACATAGAAGTGACAGTGCTGAAAGAATTTTTTTGAATTTAAATATCATTGAATAAAAAATAGAAATCGTTTAATTGCTACTGCCACCAATTTTTCATGGTTAGGGAAGGAAGTTTTTGAAAAAACAACGTTTTGAAAGAGTGCCATCTGAATTCTTGATAAATAAAAAAATTGAGTATTAGAGTAGTTGTTTTAGTTTACATTTGGTGATAACTTCTATTAAAAATTTTTGGCCAAACATCCTTAAACACGTCACGCGACATGAATGACAAATTATATTTCAAAGCACTGTTACCAACTCCATACTTTTACCCTTAATTCCTAAATTATCCCTCACAAGTGCAATACTTTTAATTATTCAAAGCCACTGGCAATGCTGCGCTGAACCGGCAAAGCAAAACTTGCAGAACCGACCCGGGTTCTCGAAGAAGCAGTCACCACCCGACAACTGCTTCACCGATGAA
Source organism: Pissodes strobi (assembly GCA_016904865.1). NCBI lineage: Eukaryota > Metazoa > Arthropoda > Insecta > Coleoptera > Curculionidae > Pissodes > Pissodes strobi. The sequence goes on along the minus strand of MU182173.1, from coordinate 287,689 downwards.
CACCACCACTACCGCCAATGTGAGCTCTTACTACACTCGACTGTCCTCCAGAAAAAGGAGTCCCGTAACAGCGACGTGCTAGGTGTTCGCAACTGAATCATATGGGGATGAGCAACTTTTGTCTGACGGGTGTTTCGGTTTGACACAACTCTGGGCGAAATCATAATTGCCCGTTCGTTCGAACAAAGTCCGTAGTAGTATCGATAGTAAGGAGATAGGGTCGCCACTTTCTTCAATGTTCAAGGCTATCAAGGCCTTTAGTCAACTCTGGATCATCCACAAGACGGGCTGCTCTCTTCTGTATAGAGTCAAACATCTTGAGCAACTGTTTGAAAGCCGAGCTCCACACATGAGAACAGTATTCCAGAGATGGTCTTATCTGGTCTTTATAGAGCAGTAAGAGTTGATGAGGTGTATACAACTTTTTGCTCTATAGAGCACTCCTAGCTTTTGTGCTGTTGCCTTGGCGATTTTGGTGACATGATTTTACCCTTCTTTTTCATCATCAATATGCTAATTCCTTACAGTTTCGAAGATATCATCTAGCTGCGGGTATCGCTAGCCATCCGTATCATTGTCATGATAAGCTTCTTACCGTTGCAGGATCGTTATAGTTTTCGTGAATCTGGAGAGTGGACTCGCTTGTACTGTAAACAGAATTAGCTTAGTCACTAATGCTGTACCGTTTGTTGCCGCGCCCGCGGTTTATTTCAATTTCTTACCGTTTTCGCGTAACATTTTATTTGGGAATAATTAGGTGATCATAAATGGCATTATATAAATCATGACTTGTTTCCTAAGTTGAAAGTAGAAATTATGCTTTTGTTATTGTTTGTTTTCTTTCTAATTCCCGATCAGCTAGTTATAAGAAAGTTTTCGAAATGCAGCCGGCAACCAGTACCTAACATGCATAATTGACCCCTGGTTTGCCGTTTTACCACTGTGACTAGCTGCCTGGTGTATTGTGGATCCCTTACCACGTTAAGCTAAAGGGTAGTGCTCGAAATATAACCATTAGATAACTTAACTAATGGTTAAAATTTACCGACCGATACTGATGCAAGCCGAATCGAACCGAAACGCCTCGCAACATTCCAGTTGAATACTAGTTGGAAACACGCATTCCTATTCCGTGCCGCAGTGTTTCACGAGGGTTTTGCTGATTGTGATGATCGCTCGACGCTTTGAGCCTTCCTTCACCTCGACCTATAAGCGTTTAAATATAAAAATTCAAATTACCTTCACTTGGAGCAAAAACGGCGGCGGATATGCCTCTATTAGTTATTTTCCTATTGTTATTGTCACTAACTTCCATTCAATTTACGCACGTACATGTACTTGTATATAGAAAAAGAAAAATTATTTCATTGAAACTTGAATCATAGTCATGAAATATTCCTGAATTATTATCGGAATTTCAATATAGGTCTAAAACCACGTAAAATATAGAATTCATTAAAATATTGTGTGTGTGGTGTGTGTGGGTGTAGGTGCCCTGCCCCGCACCTGATTTATTTTGAGAAATGTCTCAAAAATTTGTTTAAAAATATAAATAAAAAAATAATAATTTAATTTTTACTTGCTCAAAAAAAATTAAATTGAGTCTCGAAACAAAAACCAGAGAGAAAGCGTTCAAATAAAATAATAAGTTTATTTTATTAACGAGAATTAAAAACGAATTGAAGTTTAACTTTCACGAAGTAATGCCAGAAGCACGAAAAAAAGGTAATCATTTTACCTAATAGAAGTGGACAACAAAATCACCTATCGCCGTTCAATTAAAAATAATAATCACTTATCATTGGAATATATTTCAATAAACGGCATGGTGTATAACTTCACAAGATTCGAGAACCAATTTAAAATCGGAGTTGACTCCTTCTTTTGTTTTCGACTGCAGTAGAACACAAGACACAAGATGAACTAACTAGAAAAAAATCAACTGCGGTCAAACAACTCATACGCAGGTTCTCCAAACTTTGTTCTAAAAAGAAAGCCATTGGTCAGGGGCGTTTCTAATTTCCAGTCCCAGCGAATTAAAACGAAAGACAAAAAGTCATGACCTTAAAAGGTTCAAGCAACCGCTTGGACTTTGAAACACATGTGTGAGCTAATTTCTGTGACTAGAATGGAAAATTTTGAAATTTGGGGGATTGGAATGTAAAAAGCTAGTTAAAACTCGAATAGTTGTTTTCGCCGAAAATTGGAGCAATTGCGTCAGTGCACGTGTTTTCAAGTGCATATGTTCGGATTCCGGATTTTTCTGGGGAACAAACGCGTCAAAAAGCTGCTATAAAAGCGTGAAATTATCGGAGAAAAATTAGTCTTAACTGAATGTTCATTTGTCGTGCGTCATTATGCCCGATTGGGGCGCGAGAAATTTATAATATAACTTTGATTTTTCAGGTCTGTTACTATGGTCACAGTATTGACCAACCCGAAATTAGTGCCTCACAGTTAAAGGCTCGTGGAACTAACTAAAGAAACGTTGTTGAAATTCATCATCCGTCGAGGGAAAAGGTGGTCAAACCGAAGCAACGGCGGCTAGGCTGGCAGGTTCCTGTTTAACATTAAGCGTTAGACAGCAAGTTTAGTTTAGTATTGTCGTATGTCTGCGAGAATTTCACGAGTATTTCAGTAAAATAATTCAGTGATAACTTTAGATAGTAAGTTTAGTTTTAAATCATAAGGCGTAGAGTGCCTGCATATTTGGAAACATTTAATGCTGTGTGTATTCGATAATCCAATGAGTATCCCACTAAAATAATTAGAGCTAGCACACTGCGTCTTTTATTTAGTTAATTTACTTCGGAAAAGATTACTGCCAATTGAATTTACTTTATCAATCCATAATTGTTTGACTGGCTCGTTTTAACTTCCATGTTCTCAGATAAAATATAATATTCTAGGAAAGCTGATACGCTGGATAAAATCCAACACTGAAAAAAATTCACAGTATCTAAATAATAATACCAGTGTCATTTTCTTTTAATGTGCAAGAACTGATTGTCTGGCGCTGTAGATACGAGGTCATATTAAAGCTCCCTCCCCTCCCCCAATTGTGTGCTCCCTTAAAAGATTCGCAATTTCAAATATTGTTTTATTAATTTTAAAACGAAACTGATGTCGCTTACTTCATTTAATTAAATTTAATACACCTGAGAATAGAATTAAGTACTAGCATAAACCTAACTACTCCGAATAGACGCTCAGTGGGCATAGCCCATAGAAAAATGCTACAATTGTATCGAGAGATGGCGCCACCATTATTACGAATTAAATTTTATTGCATTTCGTCGCTTGCCAAACAACGGCCAAACGCCTTTCAGAACTCGGGTCGCTAGCGCTGTTGCCAAATTTAAATGTACTTAAAATAGATTATGTATAATAATTAAATATAAAAAGAGGCTTCTATTTTATTTCGGTTATTTACCTATGATTTTAAATGTTGCAGGACCGGAGTTTTTTATTTACAGTTTGTGGTTTTTTACTTTTTAGTAACAATTAGTAATTACCTAGGTATTGTTATTATTGCTAGTACGTACCTATATAGGTATGATAATAGGTATAGACATACCTTTTTTAGTTATTTAGGCGTACCTACCTATTATAGGAACTTAACATAACATGTCCTTTAATATAATTATATTAATGATGTGTAAAATTATTAAAAATCTTGTACCTACTACCATAAACCTAACTATTCGGCGTAGTTAGGTTTATGCTACTACTACACTACAATATATGAAATCTAAAATAATGTATAGTATAGGTAGATAGGTAGATACCTATCAAATTTGACCCCCGGATCCGGAACAATAAAAACATTAAATAACTAATATTCAGCAATACAATTATCACCCTTATTTCGTTAAAACGTATAAAAACGCTCTCTTTCATCTTGCGAATATTTATCAAAGACTGTTTCGCGGAAAACGGCGGCCGGTCCGGCACGATGCATATGAACTAAGGTAAGACCTACGTGCTTGCTCGATCCTCCAGCAAAAACCGCGCGGCGCCCTGCACGGCGCGCGTAGCTAAATTTTCCAAATAATCGCAATTGCAGCAAGTTAGGTTTATGGCAGAATCAAGTGTTTGCGGAGCTCTCACAATTCATACGACATTAATTATTATTCTCCTATTTTTGACTATAATATTTTGATATTATTATTGTTTTCAACATGTCAGGCATCACCTGTTGTTTTTATAACTGCAATAATAATCGATTTAATCACGGGATTAAATTATTCGAATTTCCCTAAAGAACGACGAACTTTGCAAAAAATGGATTTTAAATAGTGGTAAGAATAAAACTTTCAATGAACCTTGACGTTAATCTGGAGGAATAAAACTGAGGATTAATCAAGAACTTTATCGAAACCTATAATAGTGGGCATAATACCTCAGGTCGTTTCATACGGGTGTCTCAAATTTGAGATATGACGTCATCGACTATTTTTTAAATGAAAGTCCTTTTTTATTATTCTTTTAAAGGGCATAATAAAGTTTCAGTTCGGCACATAGTAATCGACGTATGCTAGCATAGTTTAGTTATCGAAAAAAATATATATTACCCCGAAACGGAATGGATCGGAATGGAATGGAACGGAACGAAATGGAATGGAAATTCTGAATCTCCGCACATTAGCTCGGAAGTCCGCGGAAAATATTTGTATATGAGTGGTTTATTTTAGGCTAGCTTGATAACTTTGTGTTTGTTGCCGCGGAACCACGGAAAAATTCGCTCGCAGAGCAATCCCAGCGATTCCATTCCGTTCCGATCCTATCCGCGCTCTTCCGATTCGCGTTAGTGTGCGGACCCTAACTTATTAACATGCTTTATAAAATTTTCATTCCGTTCCATTCCATTCCTATCCATTCCGTTCCGCGATAATGTGCGGCCTGCTTTACTCAATTTATTCCAAAGTTAGAGACGCGCACTGTATACCTACGAGCCGCACCTGCCCATTACTATACAGGGTGTTCGTTAATGACATGCTAATATTTAAAAGGTTGATTCTTGGACACATTTTAAGAAAAAAACTTCTTATGCCCTAAACAACTTAACTTTTAGATACAAAGGGAGGTAAAGTTAAAAAAAAAAGTTTTTTTATATAATAAGTGCGATACTATTGTAGATATCGTTATGAAATTGGGTACACGTCTTTTAGGCATCAAGATGTATTTTCTGTTGTACAGACAGTTTTTTTTTCAGTGGCGTCCATACCAGTTTTGCATTGAATTTTTTTGAAGAAAAAAATGGTACGCACCTTTATCTTAAAATAAAAATCATTTTTGAAATCCGCATACATTTCTAAACAAGTTTGATCAGTTGGTGTTTTTAAGTCCGATGCAAGGCTTGCTTAAAAAAAATCAATAATCGTTTCTTTGCATGGTCATAACAATTACGTTAACGACAATATCACAATGTAGAGAATTAGATTTTATTTTTTTAGGTGAAAACCGTGTGTCGGACTAAAAAAAAATGAAGTGATCAAATCTTTTCCTTAAGAAATAAGGATTTCAAAAATATATATATTTTTTATTTTAAGAAAAGTCAGTGGCGTACCACTGCTTGTCTAATAATACTTTTGCCAGAAAACTTCCACAGGCTACTGACGAAAACTTCCACAGGCTACTGATGAAATAACTCTGGATTTCTCCTGCGACTTTTAGTAGCAATTCGACGCAGGAGAAATCCAGAAGTGTCTAATAATTTTTTTTTAAAGTTGACATCTATACCGGGTGTCAACGAAATCGTTTAACAGCGCACCATTCAAATGGTTTTTTAAGGAGAAATTTGAAATTTTGGCTGAATATATGGTTTATGAAAGCTCAGATTTTCCACTAAAAAATAAATGAATATCACTTCCGGATTGACCGGAAGTGAGCATGAGACTAGAATTTCAAATACAACCCTGCAAATATTTTTACATATTTGAATAGAGCTTGAAATTCCCTTTTCAGCGATGTATCACAAGTTGTAATTTTTTTTCAAAATGGAGCCGTAGAGGGCATTTATTCCAAATTCAATATGGCGGCATTTTGACATTACCAATAGATGTTTTGTCAAAATGTCCGTTGATATCGGAGACAAGATAGGTTTTCTTGCAGATTTTTCTCACTGTTGGAAATTCTAAATAATTGTTATAAAATTGAAGCATTTTTAGTATTTCCTTGAAGTGTCAAAATGTATGTAAATTTTTCTCGAAATTTTGAATAGAACCCTATACATATTTTTAAACAATTAGATAGAGCTCGAAATTCCCTTTTGAACGATGTATCACAAGTGCTGTGGCCATTCTTTTTAAGGATGACGTTGTAGAGGGCATAATTCAATATGGCGTCGCGCCGCCATATTGAATTATGCTATCTACAACGCCATATTTAAAAAGAATGGCCACTTGTGATACATCGCTCAAAAGGGAATTTGAAACTCTATCCAAATGTGGTAAAATATATTCAGGTTTCTATTCAAAATTTCGAGAAAAATTTACGTAAATTTTGACGTTTTAAAGAAAAACTGAAAATGCTTCAATTTTATAACAATTATCTATAATTTCCAACAGTGAGAAAAATCTGCATGAAAACCTATCTTGTCTTCTATATCAACGGACAGTTTGACAAAAACTCCAATGGTGATGTCAAAATGCACCCATATTGAATTTGGGATAAATGCCCTCTACGCCACCATTTTGAGAAAAAATGGCAACTTCTGATACATGGTTAAAATGGCAATTTCAAGCAAATCCATGCGGATGGAATTCATACTTCTAATTTTTTGGAAGATATGAATCATTTATTTGATTCTTTAAATAGTAAACGGGTCTATTCAAAAAATCCTTACGGTTGTGCTTTGTCAGACAAAAATACCATAATATTCCAAACTTTTAAAAAAGGCTTAGATATTTTTCAAAATTAAAAAACTCGATGGCAGAAAAGCCGCCTTGTTTTGATGGTATGATTCAAACAATCAATGCAATACATGCCTTATTTGAATCGGAGAAATCCAAAAAAAAAATCGACAGATTAAATCAGGACTTCCTGGAAAATTTCTTTTCGACTATTAGGCAACATGGTGGATGGAATATAAATCCCACTGTAGATATGTTTCGAAAATGCTATTCGATCCAATTTGTAACGAGTTTTCTAAAAGCTCGCTAGGCAAATTGTGAAAACGATAATGACGAGCAACTAAAAATTGAATAACAAAAAAAAAATCACACAAAAGCTCATCACGCTTAATTTACAATTTTTAATTAACATCTTTTATATCTTAACAAATTCAGAATTCAAAATTCAATTTTAAAACTCAAAATACAATTTTATTCATGCCATAATGTACATAACAATGCCTATTGCAAATGTTAATTTCTTAACCCAAAATTCGACAGCATTCACTGTTCTCCACTAATGGGTGGTTCTTGTACTCACTTTCCAGGTAACACTGATGATGGCACCGGCCGAAAGCGCTCTGTTACGCTAATTTAGAGGTCCTTTTGGATTAAAATTTTATGTATGGAATACAAAGAGTGTTTCAAATAGTATATTTCGTACATGCACACAGCTTTCACTCTCAACTTATTAAATTTAAGGGCGCATACCTAAAGTAATTTCATGAAAGAAAGTTCATCTAAACATGGGGTGTTAAAAAAAAGGTTTTTTATAAATATTATGAAATATTTTTAAAAGGACTTTTTTGAAATTTGGCAGGGCTGTTTTTGGTGATAAAAGTCTATTTTAGCCTTAACTAGAATAAAATTATTAAATTTATTATGCCCCGGGGGGCATCTTTTCAATTATTTTTGTTCGAGAAATGTACGCCACTAACTTTTTTTGTAATTTTTATTAAATGAAGCCACTAAAAATACAACTTTTTTGCTGCTGTAATTTTGTTCCTATCTGATCTCGCTTTCGAGAAAAAAAAATACCTTTTTATTATATGTTCCTAGCTCTTGCAATAAGCAAGTTGTTTTTATTTTTTTTCTTTCAAATTCCACAAAATGTAAGAAAATTTGCCATCGCTTGTCTTATATTAGTGTCCAAAAAAGACTAAAAATATCTGAGTAATAGGTCAGGGCGGAGATATTAATAATAAATTAATTGGCCAAAATAAAAACAAACAATTGTATCTCGAAAAACATGACATGTCAAAAATCTGACAAACTTGTTTTTTTTTAATTAACTAGGCAATTAAACTGATGCATAAAACAAAAAGTTCGATTCACCCATTAAAATTCTCGGTCCGACTGAATTTTCGAATTTTTTGCAGTGTCTTATTCCAACCTCTGTATAATACAGTTCCTACCAAAATGAAATATTTCCGATAAAGCATCTTTTTCTCAATAAAATTTTCTACAACATAATTCAAACCGCATCTCGATATCTTTTTTCGTTCAAAACTTATGACGTAATTAATGTTTGAAAAAAATATCCATATTATTATGTCCCGTAGTGTAGTAAAAAATTGTTTAAAAACAAGTTTTTATTTATATGATCTAAAAACAAAAAAAAATGGAACTAAATTAAATAATACCAGACCTGGAAATTGATCTTGACAAAAATAATTCTAACAATCTTTTTTATGTATTTCATAAAATAAATTAACACAGCTAAATCCCAGGACAAGCTCTTTTATTATATTAATTGTAAAATGTAATAAATTGATCGGTGTGATTTAATTTAATGTTTATTTTCTTTTTTTAGAGCAATCTTGTTTTTTTTTACTTCAGGGTTTTCGCTCTTGTTACAATGCGCCGCTTACCTCAGGACTCATACCTACACTTTGTTTTACATATTCTGAGAATTTAACGAGTAATCTGTAATGCCTCAATAAGTAAAAAATATAAAATTTTCCTCTTGAAATGCGGAATTTAAAAAATTGCTTATTTTTCAGTCCACCTTAAAAATCCAATTTTTAAAAAACCGTATGATATTTTAGAGACATGCAGGGAATAATTTATATTTCCATAATTCAGGTAAAAATATTTAATTTTTGCCTTGAAATGCGGTATTATTAAATTTTTTTTTTAGTTAGGATTCAACGAAAGAATAAATGAAGATCTGATAGAGATGTTGACGACGATAAGGCAAAAGTCATACATTTTCGTCTATTTAGTGATTTTTTTAATTGCATTATTATACTTACCTACATACTTACAATTCAATTTCGTGTCAACCAACTATTACATATTGATGTATATCCTACTTCATATATAAATTGTAAACATGTATTATTTGATATTTTCTATCGTTACATTTTCATAATAATTTACTAAATAATCCCATTTTATTTCGCCTAAATTAATTTAATGGGTACCTACCTACTTACAGACGTATTATTATACGTCTTTTAAAAATCGGTTTTGTATTTAAATAATGAATGTTTTATATGTTCATAATAATTATTACATACGTCAAAGAGATATATTTTATTTTCTAAATCAAACGTTTTCGTTATAAAACCATAAACCCAACCATAGTTAGGTTTATGATGAAACGCATTAAATCATAAATATTCCTCAAACTCACATTTGTTTTAAGACAACCGGCAATAATGCATGATTTTTACCGTCGCATTGCGCGCCATCTCATACCGAGTAGCAAAAGTAAGCGAGCCGAAATCGAGCTTTGGACGCTCGCTTGGGCAAGCGAGAGTCCAAATACAATACGTTTTTATACCGTTTAACTGAGCGTCTATTCGGAGTAGTTAGGTTCATGGTACTAGTAAGAGGCATAAAGTGATTTTCAACTAGGTGGCGAAATATGGGTGGTTGCCCAAGGGTATAGGTAAATTATTTTACGACGAAATAGGGGGTCAACACACTGGTACTGCGAACCCGGTTACAGATAATTAACAGAAGGCGAAGAAAAGGCCGAATACACAGTAAGTAAAGGAATAGGGTAAATCGGCGTTCATTACATAAGCGTTGTAAATTTGGATATTTCTAGTTCGGGATAATAGACACGATAACCAATATCATGCCAAAGAAACACCTTAATTGCATATGATATAATATAAGGCCTTTTACACGGTCATATCAGTTCTCACTTCAGCTTCAGTCTCAGTCGAACTGTCCGTTTTTCCTACGTGTAAAAAGATAAAAACTGAAAGGACTCCCAAGCGGAGACGAAGAAGTGACGGAATGGACAGACTTATTTGTTTCATGTCAGTTCGAAGAATTCCTGTGATCATGTGTGTAAACAAACGCGTCATGCCTCAGTTTGTGATCTATCCGTTCTTGTCGGTTGTTTTTGATTGTAAAATGTCGACGGATCACGAATATGTTACGATGTTTATTGATATTTATAAAATATCCGTGTTTGTGGAACAAAAAGACCCAAAGTATCACAATGCAAATATTAGAGAGACTGCTTACGCGCCTCACATTCACACGCGTACATTTTGAGACGCAACCAAAATAATGAACACGTTTAAAATCGTAGGTAAAACATACCTTTTGAACTGAAACTGAATTGAGAACCATCTGAGAACTGATATGATCGTGTAAAAGGCTCTTTATACATACATCTATATTTTATTGTTTCGACGATTTTACTCATCGCTTACACCAGTTTGAGTGGAAAATGTCAACATTATTTCCAAAGGTAGTAACAATTGGATTTTTTTTTGTAATTCAGATCCACGACCGTCGCTGCCGATACACCTATTTAACATTCGTGGGCTGTGACGGGACAAAAAAGATTACTGCCAATTGACAGACACTGCCATATGACATAATTTAGCTCATCATTGATATGTGATGTGCAAATGTATTTCCTTTAGGCTATCATAAATCGTATGAAGAGAATTTGTTTTGTATCATATATGCAAAATAATGTGGAAACAGCATGCCAGAGTAATATAGGCTGGTTAATAATTGAAAGAAAGGAGGTAGAATGACTTATTACATATTATTACCAAAGAGTGGGAATAATAAAAGCGAACAGTCAGAAAGAGTAAATAAAATTATAATGAGATAGAAATCGAACCTCATTTTAGTTCGGGGCCATATGTTACAGTATTCAAAATTTTGGATCAGCTTAGGTAGCTCGAGTGTGGTTATTAATTTAATTTATTTATTCGACATAATCTGTTTTCGCTCCGCGCTCATTCAATTAGAAATCTTGGCACCTCGTCCAAACTGAAGATTTTCAGTTTATTTTCAACTGGCGCTCAAATCAGTGCTGTCTTGAAAATTATTTTGGCAATAAAATACAACAGCAGGGAAATACTGTCAGATTTTATATATGAAGCTCGAATTGTAGGTAAATTGCCTTTTTTTGCCTGTTTTAGCTGTTTTTTTGCCTAATTTGCCTTTTTTTTTAATTCCGGCTATTTTTGTGTATTTTCATGGTAAAAATATCTATAACAATAAGGAATTATGCTATACTGAAATAATTGTAGGTACCTAACGCTCTTTGCTTAAGGGTTTTATTATTTATTAATTTGTCATAGGGTAAATCTGTTCTGGGACATTCATCGGACTTACTACTGCTAAAGGTAGTAGAGTACATAACAAAACGCTTTAACAACGGCCAAGCGAGAGGGGCAATCTTTCTAGAAGTAGAAAGAGCCTTTGCTCTGTCAAAGGCTCTTTCTACTCTAGAACGATTGTCATCAGTGGCTGTACTATAAGATGATAGTACTGATAGTAGGGGTCTACTCTGACCGGATCATCAAGATCATAAGGAGCCACCTAACAGACAGAAGAATTCATGTGATATTTAAAGGCAAAACATCCAGGTGCAGGACGCTTGAGGCAGGAGTACCTCAGGGCTCAACCCTTCGAACGTCCCTGTACTCAGTGTTCACACATGATATACCATCATTTGATGACGAGAGGAGGAGAAAGGCTACCGGACCACACATTCGGATAAACAACATCAATGCGCTTTCAGGGCGCAATACTTTCCCCAACTCTGTTCCTTATCTATATTAATGACCTGCTGACCGAAACGAATAATCCTGTTTACAGTTTTGCAGATGACAGTATCATTGTCTCCCAATTTAGATCAGAAAAACCTTTATCAGCGACTGAGACTTATCATCGCAAACAGGAGCAGATTACAGCAGTTAATCAAGACCTGGAGAGTTCAAGCTTGGGGCGTCAACGGTACAGTTCAATGCCACAAAGGCCCAAGCAGCCACGTTTACCAAGAGGACCAATATGGCGGGCCCTGACATAATTATCGCAGGATCAACCATTCCTCCATCCTCGACAATCGGACTGCTCGGTGTCTCGGTCAACAGCAACACAGCAACAGCATGACCACGTTGCTAATATCGCAAAATCAGCCTCCCAAGCTTGATGCGCTATTTCGCAACAAAAAATTGTATACACCGCAGCAGCTGCTCTTGCTCTACAAAGCGCAAATAAGACCGTGTTTAGAATATTGCTTACACATCTGAGGTGCCTCACCAAAGCGCACCCTAAAGCTGCTGGTTTCAATTCTGACTAGAGGTGTGCGTCTCATTGGCGATCCGGATTTGACCCGGAATCTTGAACACCGCAGATATATATGTGGCCGAGATGTTCCTGTTTTACAGATACTTTCACGGCAGATGTTCCCAGGATTTGGCCCGTCTCATCCCGTCCCTGGCAACGCCTGTCACGACAGACGGCAAGAGCGCATCAGTTCATCGTACAACTGGAAACACCTAAAACATCGCTTTACAAGAACTCCTTCGTCTGGCACACTGCATCACTGTGAAACCCACTCCCAGGACATCTGTTTGCCCCTAATTACAACCTACAACTATTCAAGAACCGTGCCAATAAACATCTTCGCACACACACCGCTCGTCGAGTGCCATAGGTTCTCTTTTTAGTGTGTATGCCTCTGCCATAAAAAAAATTCCACATTCCTTCGCAAAGGTGCAACCGGGGAAACATTGGAAATGATGAACAAAAACGCAAACATATAAACATTAAATAGTTTCTAAAAGCAGAGTTTAAAAAGGTAAAAATAACAAGAGTGTTATAATACATATAATTAATGAAATGTATTTTTAGCAATAATATTAAACATTATCATAATTAAAACAAAGATAAATAAAAAAGGTGCAGATATGAAGACCTAAAACTTTAGATAGGAATATCGATTAATATATAATTAGCCATAACGTTACTGTAATATTTTTAACCTGTTCCGATTCGTTTTAGCTCGTTTTGGTTATTTTTAGTTAGTCGTTCAATGAACTTTCCGTTAGTTTCAGTTAGTTCCAATTTCTTTTAGTCATTTGAACGGACTCCGATACGTTATAATCAATTTTAACATTTTTGGTTAGTTTGGGTTAGTCACTAAAATTCAGTTCGTTTTGGTTAGTCGCTAAAATTCGGTTCGTTTTGGTTAGTTTTACTTACTTTCATTTTTGCAACTAATTCCGATACGTTTTAGACCGTTTTGGTGCTTTTGGTTACTTCTGATTAGTTTTGGTTAGTCATTCAATCAGGTTAGCTAAAACCTACCTTTAAATTATTTTAGTAATTTGAACCGGTTCCGATACCTGATAACCAATTTTAATGTTTTTTGTTAATTTTAGTTAGGCGGCAAAATTCGGTTAATTTAAGTTCGTTTCAACGTACCTTAATATTTTTAATCCGTTCCGATATGTTTTAGCCCATTTTGGTGCTTTGATTAATTTTGGTTAGTCATTCACTCAACTTTCGGTTAATTTCAGTTGGTTTTAATTAATGCTGGTCATTTGAACCGGTTCCGATACGTTATAACCGATTTTAGTGCCTTTGATTATTTTTGGTTAGTCAACAAAATAAGTTTAATTTGAATTAGACTTAATTTTCTTCAATATTTTTGATCTATTTTGATAATTTTTTGCCCGTTTTGGTGCTTTTAGATACTTTTGATTAGTTTTGATTACTTTTAGTAAGTTCCAATTTATTTGAGTCATTTAAACCGGTTCCGATACGTTATAAACAATTTGAACGTTTTTGGTTAATTTTATTTAGTCGGTTAATCTGGGATAGTTACTTATTTTAATATTCTTAATCTGTTTCGATACGTTTTAGCCCTTTTTGGTGTTTTTGGTTAGTTTTGATTTGTTTTGGTTAAACATTCAGTGAGATTTTGGTTAGGTTTAGTAATTTTTAATTTATTTTAGTCATTTGAACCGGATCCAATACGTTATAACCAATTTTAATGCTTAATTTAGTTAGTCACCAATATTCGGTTATTTAATTTAAGTTAGTTTCAACTTAACTTTCTATTTTTAATCTGTTCCGATATGTTTTAGCCCTTTTTGGTGCCTTTGGTTACTTTTGGTTAGTCGTTCAATCAACCTTCGGTTAATTTAAGTTAGATTTAATTTATTTTAATTATTTGAACTGGTTCCGATACGTTATAACCAATTTTAGTGTTTTTGGTTAGTCACCAAAATTCGGTTAGTTTTGAGTTACTTCAATATTTTTAATCTTTTTCGATGCGTTTTAGCTCGTTTTGATAATTTTAGTTACTATTGCTTAGTTTTGGTTAGTCGTTCAATCAACTTTCGGTAAAGTACAGTTAGGTAGTTTTAATATATTTTAGTCGTTTGAACCGGTTCCGGTACGTTATAAGCAATTTTAATGTTTTTGGTTAGTCACCAAAATTTGGTCAATTTGGGTTAGTTTTAACTTACTTCAATATTTTAAATCAATTTCGATACGTTTTAACCCGTTTTGGTGCTTTTAGTTGTCTTTGGTTAGCCATTCAAGCATCTTTTGATTACTTTCAGTTAGGTCCAATTTATTTTAATCATTTGAACCGATTCCGATACGTTATAATAAAATTTAAGTTTAAATAAACAAACTAACACGATCTCTCACGTGTATGACGTCATGTGTGGCAAATGTAGCATGCACTTTTTCACGATTTGAGGCCCTATACTAGGATAACAGGAACATTTTCAATGTTAAAGAAAATCTTGCTTATATATCATTTCACCTGGGATCACTTCAGTCGGTTTTGGATCTACGCCCTTTGTATTTTCTTAAGCTTTTATGATACTAAAATATTTGCTTTGGACTCAATGAGTATCACGTCTGCTATTTCAGTCTATATGTTCTTAAGTTTTCCGGCACCTAAATAATTTTTGCTGTCTCAATTAGATACCTAGTCTTTGTTATTTAGGCCCGTGTATACTTTGAACTACTTACTTTATAATAATTCTTGTGTATACTCTCGATAAACAGTTCCAGTGGCACCTGAGTTTCTCCGTTTTTCTCGATCACGATAATCATGCAACTGGTCCATTTACTTCTTTGCTGCTACAAATATTATATCTTCATATGTCATTCCTGTAGGCTGTATATAGCTTTTATAGGTACATAGTTTATTAGTTTGCTCACTACTATTTAGCCTCCTAAATGGATATATAAATGTTTTGTTACATTTGTGTTTTATATTACACTTATTTTCATTAATCACTGGTGTTCATATATACTTTGAGCTTTGGATAATAACTTTTTCATCTAACCTGAAGACAACAATTTCTTGGCTCTTTGCGTCCTTATTATTCAATTCCTGGGTACTACTTGCAGGTACTGGTCTCTCTATAGTGCCTTGTACAATCCCAAAGCAGCCGGTGACTTCAATGCAATCTGCACTTGGAATTTCCCCGTAATCCAATTTTCTCCACTCAGCTTAGCAATATTTAGCAGACCTACTTGTTGTGCCATGTCTCTAGTTTCATCAATAATTAAGTATTAGCACATTTACACAGCCCCAAAAGACCTCAACACCAATTTTTACGTAACTGACGTTCACTTTCCTGCGACTCTGCTCACGCCCATAACTTGTTGTTCGACAGGTTTACTGGAAATTGGGGTATTATTTAAAGTACTAAATACACTTTATATTGCTTTATTTAACCGAGAAACTCATTAACTATTAAAAATATAAATAAAGATAAAATGATAATTTGGAAACAGTAAAAAAAAATTGTAATTATAATCGCTTATTATTCTATTCTTCCCTTAACTTTTAATTGACGTCAAAGAAGCATCGTCGTTTTTATTTTTATTTATTTCATTTTAAAATCAAATTATTAATAATTCTAATTTTGCAAGCCTTAACGTCCAGTGTTGGTGTAAATTGAATGCGTGAAGATTTAGCTTTTCCAAATTTTTCGTTTCATGGCAACTTTGATGATTTAATTTTTTTTTGTCAAGCAGTGTATTCAGAATTTAATTTTCTATAATTCAAAAATGTTTTTCAAGCCCTTCAGAGAAAATCCGTTTATGGGCTTTTTCAGGCAACACTAATAAAAATATTGCTATATTTACGGTGACCATATCTTTTATCGGAAAAAAGTACCAAATTTATAAAGATAAAACATAAATGCAAAAATATATTATAAACGCAAAATTTATCTTTTAGTGGACAAAACTAACTTAGTGCCATTGAAAATAAGTACATGTAACGTAACGTAATATAACTAAACATAATTTGTATAAACTAAAGTAAACAACAAATTATATTAGCCTTGTAAAGGTAAAACTCTTCTAATTATGGGCCTATATATGAGGGAACTGGAATAGTTTGCAAGGAGATGAGCATACAGAGATGCGGACTATGGGTATTGACATTAATTACTAATGGCGATGATCGGCATCTCTGTCTATCGTTTCCAATTAGATAGAAATAAAAGTATTGGGTACTTTTGAATGATATATCATAGTATCCCAACGCACTATTTGATATTATTATCTGAACACACAGTGGGTCAATATTCAAGTAGAGGTGGCAAAGGAAATTCACTGAGAACAATATTATCAAGATGTTTGTTTAAAAACAATAAAAAATAAGTTTTTTTACTATTCATTCGCATGTGCTTAGACAGGTTTTAAAGCACATTAGGACATTATATAAAAGAAAGTACTGTCCTACTTAAATAAGTACGTATGGTTACCGTAACTATATTCAATATAATATAAAAAATAACTTAGAAATTAATTCAAGATGATTTCAACCAAAAGAATATGCGCGAGTACGCCTCTACACACCTCTTCCAAAAAAAAAAAAAAAAACGGAAGTATACGGACCAGGTAACAGAATTTACGGCTCCTCTCATCTAATAATAGCTGTCGCCAAAGGAATTCATATAACTGAGGAAAAGGCGGCATTTAGGAGTGAGAATTCTGATTTTTTTTATTCTGTGGTTATATTTTAAAGATTTTTAACAATAAAGCAAATTAATCAGTTTTTTAATGATTGCACCTAATAGTTGCTTGTAATTATGATCTCCTTACAAAGTTGATGTTGGGCTGACTTTGTGTATAGAAGAAGAGTAGCTATTTTCTTCCAGTAAATTTTAAACGAAAATGCCCCCTTTATTGATTTTTTCTCATACTTCATGTTGATTTATTTAATTTTTTCGATCTTGTCATCGAATTTCTTGGCAATTTGTTCCATCTGCTATTGTCTACAAAACTTATTGTCAAAAGTTATTTTGATATCGTCTTCGAGCATCTTGCTGCTTATTGTTCTAGAGCTTCGCATTATTAAATTACGGGTGTTATTACGTGATTCATTCAAATTAAGCTAGAGTAGCGATTAATAACGCCGTGACTAGAAATTGTCTTGAAAGATAAATAACGGCATTAATAATATATTCGGTTTACCTTATAAACTACTGTTCAGCCATTGCGGGTAAGATGACATGTATTACGACATCCAAAACGTCGCATAACAAAGCTCGGATTTTGACTATGAATTATTTCATATTCAACTGCGCCGTTCTGATTAGAATACGCCGATGTGCATTGTTAGAGACGTTTAGCGTCGCATAATAGGACAATAATAGGATATTATGCCTAACACGTGACGGTCTCGGTTTGGGGTTCTGAATTAATTGGTTACTGTTCATCAAGTAACACTTTTATTAAATATTAATTAAATAAGGGGCTGATTAGTTTGACATACCTACTACATTCGAGTAGAACTGTTTTTGCGGTAATGTTTAGCTCTTTATATCTTAAAATATCCGAAAATAAAGATTATTATTTGTTTATATCAAATTGACTACAATTTTTTATATATTTAAAAAATATATACATTAAAGACCAATTGTGAATCTTGATGTCCCTATTAAGTCAGCTGTTAATTTAAGTCCTCATTGTTGCGATCTGGTGGAATTTGTCATCCATTCGCTTAGTTGGCTGTGGGAAAAAGCAAAGGCGCCAACGAAGAATGCAGAATGAAGATGTTGCATGTTTACTGATGAATGCCGCTTTGTACTGTACGAATCGGACGGCCGAATGTTAGTTAGGCGAGAAAGGAATGAGCGGCAAATTGAAGAAGATATGGAAGCTAGAGTGCCGCTTGGAGGAGGAAGTGTGACTCTATGTGGTGGAGTAATGAGGAATGACAAAACTGATTTGACAGTTTTGATTGGACAAAGTATGAATGAGGTTAGGTATAGTGGCTTGTGTGTGAATGAGATTGTCGTTCCCTTTGCTCAGAACTTTGGTGAAGATTTTATTCTGGTGGACGATAATGCTCATCCACGCAAGGCTCGAATTGTCCAAGAATGTCTAAAAAATGGTAATAACCTAATGCATTGGCCTGCTCGTTTGCCAGACATAAGTAAGTATAAGTGAACAAATTATGTGGAGCAGATTGAAACTAAAACTAAATCAAAGAGCAAGAATTTCAAAATTTCAAATAATTGGCGATTGCAGTTAGGGGGTATGGAAAGCTATTGCTCAAGAGTTTATTACAAACTTGGTGGACAGTATGCCGAGAAGGACAACCGAACTGCTGGGAGTACAAGGTGTACCTACTCGTTTAACTTTATTTTTGAACATTTAACTGTAAGGTGTTTTGTCCCATGGCTGGATTATATGCTAGTTGTTTTAAATTTGTACTTCATGCGCGTGCTGTCCTATCCAATTTAGAATTTTAAAAACTTGCTTAAATTGAAATTGTAATTTTAAGAAATACGGACTTTTTGAAAATGAACAAAATAATCCAAAACTGCTAAATACGTTCCGAGATATCGACCAAAACTTTAAAATGTGATTACGATGAAAGTTCTGGAATTACTATTGTAACAGGTGCAGAAAATGAAAATTTTACATTTATACATTGTATTCGTTCACACCCTGTATAACACTGAAAAGTCACTTTTTATTGAGGATCACATCAAGCCATTCACACAAGAAATAATGGACTTTCAAAATCGTCTTCATTTTTTAAAATCGGCTTGAGCGTTTTCGAAATACAGTTTTCTACAAATTACGTTAAAATTAGCTGTATCAATTAATTCCGCGACAGCTTATTTAAAAGTTAAGCGCCATTGCTTCGTTCCATCCAAAAAAAAAAAATGCTGTTTTAAATTGAAAAGTTTCATATTTTTGTTTTGTTTTTAAACAATAATTGTCACTTTCTTTCTAATTTTTCAATATACTCTGTCAAGCTTTTCCGATCTTCTTTTAATAACATTATAATTCTCTAGCCTTTCCGAAAACTATAAGAGATACGAGAATAATTAAGTTGTAAAGCTTTATCCCAAGTAATATGGTAAAAATAAATCGGAGATCTCTCTTACGTGTCAATATTTTGAGAAATCGTTTTTATCTTTTCATAAATTTATTTAGAGATATATATCATTGTGTATATTGCAATTTTATTGTCACATTTTCATCTACAACCTACAACATCATATTATAAATCCGACGTTTCGGATGTGTTTTTTAAAGCATTATATGTATAAGTGACAAATCAAGAAACACTGTAACATATTATATCTTATAGGAAAGACATATATGAAGTGTGACAATAGGTTTTGAGTGACCAAAAGCTCCGAGAAATTAAATTTGAAAAAGTAAGCTGATGATCCAAAGCCGAAACGTCGGAGTTTGTATCTGGTTGATAGTGTAATTTTGTAAAGCAGAAAAAGGGACAAAGGAATATAATATTCATTTTATATTATTTCTTTAAATAAAGGCTGGACAAAAATTCAACCCTATTTTCAAATCTCCAATTCTTTTCCAAAGCTGTGAAAACTATCGGAGATAGTTCAGGTTTTCTTCGCCATATTTGGCTTTAAATTTTGCATCTTTGCCATGGCATCAATTTGGGTTAGTTTGGGTTAAAATATCCTACAGATCCAGTACTATAACCCAAATTGTTTCAAAATGACCCAAACTAATTCGGACTATCAAAATAACCGTATAAAACCTAAACAAATCCGAAGTAATTTAAACTTCCCAATCTCAAATTATCCCGATTAATTAATCAATTAATTAATTTTTGAAGAAAAAATAATATTTTCGTCTATCTTGTTTCCTTCCAATTTGTATCTTCCTTCACCCATTTTGTTTCCATCAAAATTGTACCTCCGCCTTTTTGATTGTCCCTCCTTTGTCATGATTTAACTTATCTTGTTTTCCTTACAGCTTCCGAAATTTCAACGACGACAGTCGATTTTGGGGCACTGCTGTTTAAGTACACACCGGATTTAGAGGATTATAAAATTTAATTAGAAATGGTAGTACATCCTCTATACAGCGTGTGTATAATTTTAGTTAACATATGGAAAACTTTTTTGTTATCGATTTTAGCAAAAGAAAGAAAATTGAGGTGAAACTTCTTTAGGCACAGTAAGATAAGTTCGTCCCATGCGAGTTGCTATGCAACGAAAACATGCAACGCTACGCTCGCCTAGTCACAGACTAACGGGGCGTCCTAGGTGCGCGATTTGCAGCGAATGCGAACGCGAATCAGTGGCGATGCCGTGCGACTATATTAATTTTTCGTACTACATCGCCAGCGCTTCGCGTTCGCGTTCGCTGCAAATCGCTCACCTAGGACGCCCCGTAAGCTTTACCTTAAGGTTATATTGGCTGTGATTTTTTAGTCGCCCGCGCACGTATGGTTAATGTTCGCAAGCACGCGTGGTTACAGTACTCGGAATTAGAGCGTGCGATAATGTAGTCGAGATGGACGAAGAATTGCGCGATTAAAATATATTATTTTATATAAACCAAGGGGATATTGGGTTAATACTATATATTTGAAAAGTAATGAAGATGGTGAATATGTTACCCTTTTCAAAGAAACAATTATTCTATTATGGTAATCTTTTGATTTTTGATCCCATAGTGGTTTCTTGGTCTGAACACATAAAATTAACTGTTCTACGTCCATTCTTAAAACAGAAATTACCTCAACTGAATCTACTAAAAGATCGTACGTCGTACGAACACTCTTAAAAACAAACAAGTTAGTTTTCATCAGTTGCAAGCGCGCGCACGATGACATTATTCTATAACGTATTCATTGTAGCCGCCTGGATTCATGTTTTTTTGCGATGTTGTACGCACGCGCGCGACTAAAAAATCGCACGCATCCGTATCCAATGTAACCTTAAACTTAGTACTTTAGTTTTTTTCCAGATACCTTCCCAAAAACTATTATTTTCTCTCATTTCACATACGTGATTTATAATTTCTTCAACCATAATATTTGCTTTACTGTAATCCAGTCCTTATATTGTAAATAAGTGCATGGACAGCTTGGATATGATTTCAAGAATTTGTTTAAAAGAGATCATATATAATATATGTTTTATTAAGATTTTGAAGCAGTTCCTTAGCTTCGAACCCTCTGTCTGTATTTTTGTCGCAAAAATGTGGGGAATACAAATTACTGCTTCGGATGTGCGTCGAATGTTTGCACCAAAAGACTACACATTTGGTATTGAATCGGCCAACGGATTTGCTGCAGCCTTTTAAGTTCTTTAGACTGTATAATTGGCCAGTTTATTTTGGACATTTAAAAAATCAGCATGAACGGTTGAGTTGCTCATAAACATGTACAAATTCCCAGACAAACTAAAAAAATTTAAAAACTCTGGAATGCCTTTACAACGTGGTTATAACAGTGAATGTATACACAATGCGGTACCGCCTGTCTAAACCGAGCTTGCACTCCACTTAAGCATTGTCTTTTAGCTGTATAAACAATGACTTCAGTTTTCACTCATAACATTTGCACCATCGTAGGCTTGCGCAATGAAGTTTTCTAGATTAAGCCCATATTTTAAAAGCGTGTTTTTTATGATTTTTGTAAGTGATTTGGCATTTAGCTGTTTTGCGTGGACGAATCCTAAAAACGCATCTTTTACTTCCGAATTATGAAGATATCTTACAATAATGGACTTCTGCTCTTTCTTAGATAAATATTTCGTATCTTCAGTTAATTCAGCATAGATACCTGCGTTGCGTACCTCATCTTTAAGCATTTTTAGTACTTCATTTGCAGGTATTTCTAGCAACTAATTTTGAATACTTGAGTACTCACACCTAGCGGGTGGAAGAAAGAAGCTTGGGAGCAACCCAACCTGACCTGACAGCGCTATCGTTACTTGCTTTAATATTTGGTTAACGCTCTATTTTTGTGATACATTTTTGACAGTTACTTTGTAATTTAGGGGTGGCCGATACATTCTTAGGGGTGGCCTAGGCCACCCTTGGCCACCCCCTATCGTCGCAACTGAATTGAAGGTTTTTGTATTTCATGCAAAATCTTTTCATTTATCAATGCAGAGCGCTTTCGGCCTTAGTCCATCATCAGTGCTTCTTTGTCAGGAACTAGGACAGTTGAGTCGTAACAATCAAAAAATCTTGTACCCCACACAGGTTAAACATTGAAATTAAAATTACATCACAAATTATATAGTTATAGCACATTTATCGAATTTTTGAGGAGTATGTGTGGCTACATCTTTAGCGAATTGACCCTTTGCCAGTCAAGTAATTTTAATTTCCCTGTTTAACCTATGCGTGTCCAAGATTTTTGAATTGTTTTGACTCGACTGTGCTAGTTCCTGACAAAGAAGCGCCGATGATGGCCTAAGGCCGTAAGCGCTCTGCATTGCTAATTAAAAAGATTTTGCACAAAATATAAAAGCCTTCAATTTAATTAAATATTCTTGGCTTGCTTACCCCATACATATTTCTACACTAAGAGAATCATCTCACATTTTTTTTCCTTCCAGGTTTAGGAAAGCGTACCAGTTTGTTTTCATACATGAAAATACATAGAGCATCAGATTTAACTCCAAGGCAAGATGGCAAGATCTTTTCACAACATAGCCAATCAGCTGCGAAAAACTGCCAAAAAACTGAACTTCAGTTAGGTACACCAGTTTGAAGAAAAAAGTAAAAAAAAAATTGAAGATGTCTCCTACACTATTGAATTTATATTATATTATTATTGTTATGTTGTATTATTATATATTTGTTGTACTTTCATATGCCATGCATGAACCATGAACTTACTATATTTTTTATGCTTGCTTTGTCAATAATAGAAATATTTAGACCATTAAGCATATTTTGAATTTGAATATTTAAAAAAATATCCACAATTAAACGTTTTTTATTACAAATTAACCCTTAATGTAAAAATGCTTTGATCAGCAATTGTTCGATATGCTCTAAATTTTGACAGAAGCATGTCTGGCACCACATCGATCAAAGAGTGAGAAATCTCTTTGCTCGATGTGGTCTTCATCCTGTCACCAAACGTCACACCATTCTTATTTAGTTCATTCCTAAACCCACCAGATGGCGCGGAGTGTTACAACGATTCGAGTTGCCTATCTATTTTTTTTAAGTGTTTTATCTATGACTTAGTAGTGACGATCGCTTGAACCGTGAGCGCGGTTTAAGGCAACGTTCGTTACAAGTTACAAGCAGAAGTTTCACTTCAGTAGCGTGTTAGATGAATATACGCAATTTTTTTGCATAAACCGTTGTTTACTTCACGTTTAAGAACATCCCCGGGCAAGTTTAGTTCAAAGATCCCGTGATTTAAACTTGAAAGTAATGTTTTACAGAAACGTATTAAAAAACACTCTACCTTTCAGCCGAAATTTATTCATATGTTGCTTCCACGGGACTTCCATATACGATTTAATTTTTGTCACAGGATGACAAACGTTTTGGATAACACATTTTTTCAGACGAAGCGAAATTAATAAATGGCGTATTTTTTTTCATCACAAAATTCTCGGAAATTTTAGGACCAGTTTTTTCTGACGAAAATTTCAATGATGCTCGTTTTTTATTTTTATTATTTTTTTAATTTTCCACTTAGATAGAGCAAGAGCACTTTGTCATTTCTTAATGAACATATCGGAATGGTTGAAGCCAAATTTCCGAAACAAGCGGTTGAAACGTGCTTCTTACCTCAAGATTCCGATTTCGCATATTGGCCTGCGAGCAGGTCACCTGACCTCACGCCCTTAGACCGTCTAACGTTAATGCCCTAAAGACTAGAATTCCATAGGCTTTCAATGAGATAGAATCAGTCGAAAGTTTCAATGCGGTAAAAATAAATACAAAAAAAAGAAATTGCTAAATGCATGTAAAATAATGGAGGATTGGCAGAAGCTAAGCGTAATGAATTTTATGTGTTTTCTCTTAAATACAAATTTGATTTATTTATTATCTTTTAACTTGTGAGAGTAGTGATTTTTTTATGAGAATGTTTTCGATTTACATTAGTATTATTTTGTTCATTATTTATTTTTTAGTACAGTAAAAGTCCATTGCAGAAGATAAGTGAATTTTTCAATTCTTAGGGAAGCCTTTAGAAAGACTCATTGATTTCCCTAAATTTTTCTTTTTTGTTTATAAAACATAATAAGATACTATTATCTAAATATGTGACTCTAACCAAATTTTTCAAATATTTTCCTTAAAAATTAAAATTAGAGGTAGTTTACTCTTAGATGAAACCTTTTTGTAATTTCTGGCTACCCTGTATATAAAACTGATTCTTTTCTGGCCGAATCATGTTATTTTGCAAGCAAAACTTCACATGAATAATTTAAAATAGATAACAAAAAAGTTGTCCATTTAGTTGGTAGGAAACAGCAAGCCTACAAGTGCTGGCAGCAAAGTCAGACCACTGAACGTCGCAATTATTTTGCCGTAGAAATGAATGCAATCGTGTGATTGGTGAAACTAACGACAAACACAATCAAAGGATCAGGAATAAACTTTTGCAATGCCCCAGTGGCTCTAGGAATTTCTGGTTGGTAGCAAAGGCAGTAAGTAATAACTTTACAAAAACGCCTCTCTTTGACAGACGAAGACAGAGCTAAGAAAAAAAGCAAACATGCTCGCCGAAATGTTTTCATTGCATTCTACCTTAAATGCCACCCAAGGCAAGCCTCTCCCCAACATATCCAACATCAATACTACCATGGCAGAAGTTAAGTTTCGTCACCAGGATATTCGTAAATTCCTCAAAGAGCTAGATACGCAAACGGCGGATCGAATAATCGTGTTAGAGAACTGCGCCAACGAACTAACACATTTTTTCCAGACTTTTTTTTATCTTACCAAAAAAATACTTACCCATTTTCCTGTTCCAAAAAAGGCAAGAAAATCACGCCCTCAAACTATCACCCAATTGTCTTGTTTCCAATAATCTTCAAAGTCATAGAACGTAGTCATTCAGCAATTACTCAAGTACCTCCAGACCATCAGAATAACTAGCGATAACCAATACGGCTTTCGGAAAGAGAGATCGATATGAGATATATTGACCTATGCCGCTCATATATGGAGTTGGACCATTGGGAACTACGTAGAATCTTGAGCGATTACGTTGGATGTTTCGAAGGCATTCGAAGAGTTTGGCATGGCGGATTTCTCAACTAACTGCCGTCCTTCGGACTGCCAGCGTCTCTCTGCTGCTGTCTTTCCATTTTCCTTAAGAACCGATCTCCACACGTTGCAGTTGATGGACACATCTCAGACACATTCACCATTAATGGGGGCGTGCTTCAGGGCACAATTCTTTCACCAACTCTGTTACTCATCTATATTAATGACCTGCTGACCGAAACCAATAATCCTGTTTACAGTTTTGCAGATGACAGTACCCTTGTCTCCCAAGTTAGATCAGAAAAACCTTTACCACCGATTAAGAGTTATCACCGCAGACAGGAGCAGATTACAAAAATTAATCAAGATCTGGAGAAAGTCCCAACTTGGAGCGACATGAATTTGGCCCATTTGAATGCAGCCAAAACCCAAGCAAGAAAGCCAATACGGCGGGACTTGACATTATGGGAGGATCTACCATTTCTTCATCTTCGTCAATCGGACTACTGGAATCTCGATCAAATGCAATATTATTATGTCCTGGCATGACCATGTTGTTAACATAGCAAAGCATCCTCGCCGAAGCTTGGTGCGTTATTTTGTAACAAAAAACTGTATACACTTTAGCAGCTGCTCTTCCTCTATAAAGCGCAAATAAGAACGTGCTTAGAATATCGCTCACACATCTGGGGTGCCGCACCTATAAGCAAGCAAGCTGCTCAGTTCAATTCAGAAAAGAGCTATGCGTCTCGTCCCGGAGTTGACCCGTGGCAGACATGTGTATCTGTTTTACAGATATTTTCACGGCAGTTGTTCCCAGAATTTGGCCTCATCCCGTCCCCAGCAACGTTCTTGCCGTCAACGGCAAGAGCGTACCCGCTCGTCATACACCTGGAAATCCTTAGAATATTGCTTTACAAGGAGCCACTTGTCTGGCGCACTGCATCACTCTAGAAATAATTTCCAGGACATCTGTTTCCCCCAAATTACAACCTACAACAAGAGCCGCGTCAATCAACATCTTCGCACATACACCGCTCCTCGAGTACCATATAGGATCTCCCCTAGTGTGCGTGTCACTGTTCTAAAAAGAAAGAAAAAAAAACACAAACATACTCGTCGAGTCATCCATATATTTCAACACAAAATGTTAAATTAAATATGCTGTCGAATTGACAGACTTGGCTATCTGTTCAAATAAAGGTCTAGATCTGACAGCTGTTCCGTGGTCAGCGTTATTCCCTTGGTATAATTCCCATCCGTACACTTTTCAGTACAGCGGCGTAGCTTGTGCTAGTCCCTGCTACAGCTGTTTCTGGTTTGGACGGAAAAACTTTCATTCTTTTAATTATACTGGGTCCTTAATGGAGCGTGATGTTACTGATGTTATCGCTTCCCCTCTTGCTCTCTTTGCGCTCAACCGCTTTAGATGTGGAGGAAGGGGTTTGGAGCGGCTTCCTCTATTCTTTCTCTTTGTCTACCTTGTCCCTGGCTGTATCTGCTGACATGCCCTGCGCCAGGTACTTCAGGTATTTCCTAGCTCCTGCCCCGCTTAGGCATTTCCTACGCAGGCCGTCTAGGCCTCCAGGCTCTCCAAGCTTGGGGAGGTTTTTCACAGGACCTCGATGTTTTCCCGAGGCCAATTGGTGGTCTGCTTGAGGTGTCTTCCCTTTTTTCGCTTTCGGTTCCAGCCCGTGAACTTGTGGCAGTGTTATATCTGTTATGTGTGTTCTTACCCATAAGAATCCCACGAGTCGCTAGGGAAGTAAACGGTCCGCTTCTACAGAGCCCCCATGTAGGAGTAATGGGTAACCGTAAATACTAAAGTGTTCTTTAATTTTTGGCTTGGTTGTACTCCTCGTTATTTGTCTTACGACATTAAGCCTCATCATCGCCTCAAGGTCAGGCACTCAAATTCCCTAACGGCCGGAGTTTCGGGAGGCACAAACAATGGCCCAGAGAGCCCCGATCGCCACAGAGCAAAGGCGCCGGGAGTAAAAACAGTTATCACGAGGTAGAAGTGAAATCTTCATAAAACTAAACCAAGCTGTCACCCATCCAAGTATGAACGACGCCCGGCGTTGCCTAACTTTAGTGATCGGACGACAACTACTTTTTACCTTGTACTCTTGGCAAACATATAATAACTGTATACTGAGTTCTATTTCATGGTGGGTTCTCATGTGCGTAACGTCGGCGTAACGTATTTTACGCGCGTTTTAACGTAACGTCCTAATGTAACAAGCGCAAGCGTTTCGGAGTCATCAATCAAGTCAACAACATATGATAAACATAACCAAAAATAACAATGGCAAATATGGATTGGATATGGATAGTAAATTGCTTCTCTATACAATAGGGGCATTAGTTGTTGCTTAGAAGATGTTCTCTTGCCGATAAAAACACATATCGGCAAAAAATTACCAAGCTTTATGTATCGTACAAAAAAAATGAAAGGATAAATACCTAATTATATTAATAATTATTTATTCCTTCCATAGTTTCCTTATTGATGAGAAAACAACAAAAACTAGTACAAATTAATCAACTAAAACACTTATCTAATGCAGCATCAGATGCATAGATAATATAATATATATTAAAAAATCAAATCAGATGATCAGCAAAACAAAACCAGAGTCACGAAAATGACAGCCGTTGACAGCTTTTACGCTAAAAAGTTGAACAAAATCCAACTTTTCCACGTATCTCCAGCGTAATTTTGACAGCGCAATGAACATGGCGCCGCATATATCACGTGGCTTGCTATAACCAACCAGATCGCAGAACGCCGTTACGCTGGCGTAAAATTACGCACATGAGGACTCACCATCATTCTCTCGCAGGTAACATCCTATAGATCCATGATACAATAACGGGGGAAGGTGAGATATTGCGCATACGACCAGAGACAAGTCTGATACGACCATACGACGTTTTATTGTATCCTTTGCTATTGAGTCTAGTATGTTTCTTGCGTTTTTTGCTAGTTTTTGGTTCTTGCGTGGATTGTATCAAATCTAAATCAATATATTATCTGGTAAGTAAAAATTTGACGATTAAAAAAGCGTTGTGCTGTGCACGGTTGTAAAAGTGATAATCAAGCCAAGAACTTTGAAAATACTATTTGATTTTATAAATTTCCTAAAGACACTTTTTTGCAAAAATTGTGAGTAAATGCTTGTTGTCGTGAGGGTAGTTTTAATTCTAGAACATCTCAAGTATGCTCAAGGAATTTCAAAGAAGACAACTTTAAAAGAAATTTTAAGTATGAACACTTTTGAATTATGAGTAAAAAAAGGGGAATAAACTAAACTGTGATGCCGTACTCTATCAGATTTGGATATTGTCTGGTCTGAATTATAACTTTTTTGCAATGTTTAGTGCTAAAATTCTTATATTTTCTTGGGTAAACAAGTGAAAATTTGACAATAAAAAATGCATTGTGCTGTGCACGGTTGTGAAAGTGATAATCAAGCCAAGAACTTTGATAAAATTATTAGATTTTATACATTCCCTAAAGACACTGTCGCAAAAATTGTGGCTAAACGCTTGTTGTAATAATTTTTATTAAAAGTCAATTATTTTCTTACGGATAAGTTTTATATCATTTGATGATGATAATGACGATTTGCTTATGATTATTTTCATTTTATACCTGTGTTTTATTTCATTTGACAAGCTAACATTATATATAAATCAAGTAGATATAATGTTTTTTTGCTCTATTTGTCTAATTGTATAGTTTATTTTTTCTCATGATCGAATGTGGCGTTTTTGATACCTGTTTTAATTAAAAAAAGAAAAAGTTCTATGTTATTAAAAATTATAAGCTATTATTCCTCATTTTATTCTTTGTAAACGTATTACGGAGAGCGGAGTCCTGTATGTTGCTGAATGTACTAAAGTTAATAACATAATCTGTTTGCAAACTCTTGCTTCAATCAGCTACAGCGGAAAAATCCAATCCGTTAATACTTCAAAATTACCTTTAATTCATCATCCAAAACTGCATTTACCAAATTTTCCTCAAAATAAAACAAGCTATTCAGTTAAATCTAAAATTTATGTATATACAGGGGCGTTATATAATTGTAATTGTAATTGTTTAAAGGAATAACGCTCTTTATGACGTCAATGCGCAGAGAGAACGGATTTTGAAACCGTTGAGTATCTTACCTTCCCATTATTGCATCATGCATAGATCTATATTTTGTATTGGTGTCGTTTTTTCGTTTCCTAGTTTCCGTTTCCTCGAGTCTCAAATAACTCCCGCTCTCAGCCGTTAACGCCGGGTATTCTCTCGACGTTAACGTCTCATCCGGCTAACGGCGCGGCGCGGCGCGGCGCTAAACAAGTTTTCACTTCAAAAAGCATGAAACTTTATCCTCTGCGAGTATAAATATTAATAGTTATAGTGGTTGTACAGGGTGTCCCAAATTCGAGCTTCATCATTGGGATCTCGGAAACTAGAAGAGATACGAGCTCGGGTAAATGGAGGCAAAGTTGCGCAATTCGATGCTGAGTAAAATGCCACCTTAAAAGTTAAAAACTCCGAATACTTTCGAAGATGTTTAGAAAAACCGAATATTCGCGATTTCATTTTTATTTTTTTATGCCTCCATTTGAATAGATATAACAAAATAAATTTCATATTCTTATTGCTACTTTTTCTGTTCTACAAGATGGTGTTATCAGATTTTCAAACCGACTTTTCGTCTTTGAGCTGCCATGATCAACTTTGGTTTTTTAAATACGGCCCTGGATTTTTTTTTACGAATTTTAAGAGCATCTAGCCAATGATGTATCGTACTTATTCGAAAACTTCATATTAATGGCATTTTCCATAAGACCTCATGTGTTAGAGAGAGACAGAAAACATATTTTTGGTAAGATTTTACCAGGATATCATTAAAATTACTTTTTCGAATAAGTGCGATACATCATTGGTTTTGGGACATTAGAAGCTCTTAAAGTCCGTAATAAAACATCCAGGACCGTATTTAAAAAAACAAAGATGATTATGGCAGCTCAAAGACGAAACGTCGGTTTGAAAATCTGATAACACCATCTTGTAGAACAGAAAAAGTAGCAATGAATATGAAATTTATTTTGTTATATCTATTCAAATAGAGTCATAAAAAAATAAGAATTAAATCGCGAATATTCGGTTTTTTCTAAATATCTTGGGAAGTATTCGGATTTTTTTAACTTTTAAGGTGGCATTTTAATCAGTATCAAATTGCGCAACTTTGCCTTCATTTAACCGACCTCGTATCTCTTCTAGTTTCCGAGATTCCAATGATGAGGCTCGAATGTGGGACACCCTGTACAATTAATTTTATTCTTGTTAATAATAACTTGTTTTTCATTGTTTTTGACTTAAACTGATAGAACACTATAACTATAAAAAATAATATAAATCACTATTTGCGAACATTGAGTATTGCAAAATATTAATATATTATTACTTTGAATATAATATGGCGTTACCTGAATAGTTAAAAAATAAATATTAGTTCAAACAATTTTTTTCAATGTAGTGCGCTACTGATCCTAAAAAAAAACGACATTCATTTTCTCATCTTAAGTGTGACAATTTATGAAACTATTCTTTCGAGGCGCTCCTCGTTTTTGCT
>MU182173.1:225003-256025 GCA_016904865.1 Pissodes strobi | reverse complement strand
TTTTGAATCTCCCCTCACAGACTGCTCGCTGCTGCAGATAGAGAAAATAGTATATTATTTTATATGGAGGAAAAGTGATACTTTTCATGGCGCGCTCGTGTTTAACAGCCGAACGGAGTGAGGCTGGTAATAGAGAGCAAGCCATGAAAAGTAGCTTTTCCTCCAAATAAAATATGCTGTTTTTTCTTCAAATGTCGACAAATTAATGCAAAAACATCTCTTTTTAATAGTAATAATATCTAATTATTATTAAAGATAAATGGGTTCGCAAGGCGGCTTAGACCACGGTCGTAGGTGGCCTTGCTTAGACCGGTGTCGGTGAATATAACGTAACATAAAGCTGTCAGTGGACACTGTCAACAATAATTATTTTTTTGCGTCTCGGATTGCGTTTTAATTCCGTATTGATAAGCAGTTATTGAGTAAGTTCGATTAAATAATAACCAATTTGTTCCTAAATTAGTGATTTTTTGAAATGCAGTCACAAATTGAGTGATAAATACAAATTGTAGTTTAATAAATCTAGAGTTGTTGACGCTTATTTTGTTGTCTGTTTGTATTGTATCTATGTTGCTATGGTAACACTTTTACCTCCGCCGGCGGAAAAGTGAAAAGTAATGCTCCGGCGGAGGAAAAACGAAACTTCACGGCCGCCTACACAGTCGAGTAATGACGGATTTACTGACGTTTGAAGAAAAAAATGTTTTTCTTTATTTGACACATATGTTGTTTACATAACATTGACGGAGACAAAGATATATTAAATTTAAATGTTTAGAAACGTTTTCCTCGACGGAGAGTGACAACTATAATTTCCAGCTATTGTTTTATATAATGGAATCTACAGACAATCCACTAATTCAGGTTCGGACTAAGGAATAACTGAACTACGATGTTTTCAATGCACAAATTGCTATTTATCTGGGGTGAAATAAATCTATTCGTGTTTTATTAATTATGAACTAATCATACTACGAACATACAGAGTGATATTACAAAACTATACGGTGAAAAACGATAAATTAATACAATTGTTCCGGTGCTTTTACCTCTACACATGGTTTTTATCAAAATCTAAAAGAGCAATTGGTGTTGTTGCGGCTTCCCATGATTCAGGTTCACCGTATTTATTTACGATTTCGGCGTCACATGGGTGGATGCTTTGGCTATCATTTTCAACCAAAATAAGGAAAGATTGACTAAGAAATATCTACTTCGGCGATTACTTCCTGCTTCGTCTGCATCAGTATCTGAAAATTGGCTTGGCATGTAATCTTGATGTAACCCACAATAGCTGTCAATATATAGATCCACTTGCTCATAATTGCTAGGCAATTCATCGTACAGTTTACTCCTCTGCTGTTCCTTTTTATAAGGTTCATTCGTACTATTCATCCGACATAGACAACGCTCAATATCAAAGTAATTTGTTATCAATCTGAGTGGTCAAGGACTCTAGTTGTGAAGAGATTTCGGGAATAATCTTACTTTCATTGCATAAAATCTGGCAAGTAATAAAGGATATAGGAGAGCTCAGGATGAAACATATAATACATTGCCTTAAAACGGCACCGCACTACAAATCGAAATAAATCAAAAACACGGGAACTTCCGACACGACGCCGACGGTAGGGCCATGTCGCGGGAGCGATCCATACAAATTAAATTTTGAATTTACCGGATCGCTGGAAGTCATTGGCGTTTTGTATAGATTATTAATTTTCATTAGCGGTGAAAATTTATTTTAATGCATCAAAAATCCCACCCTTAGGGTAATTGTATTGTATTCAATTACTGTCTTGATCGGGGTCAAGGTTTAACGCAAGCAATTAAAGTAAATATATATTTTAGGTAAATCCACTTTCGACCAAATCAATATATGTTTTATTAATATTGATGAAGCTCCTCCAGCTCATATAAACTTTATTGTCTCTGTTTGCTATTAGAATCAAACAAAATATTTGCTGCAAAAAATAGGTAAATGATGCAAGTCCATTTCTATTGAACAGGCTCACACTGAAAATAATTTAGTTTCTTTAAAAAGTTTATTATTTAAATAAAACAGAAACAATTAGTGTCAAATAAAAACCTCAAAACTAAATATTAATTTCAAAGAATCTTTAAAATGTAGTTATTTTAGTTTATAGGTATCCACTACGAGATATATTTTAAACAAGCCACCCACCGTATATTTACAGATTAAAAACGATAGTCCGTATTTTTTACATTATAACATATAATAATAATTGTTAAACTACTTATAATAATTATTATGCTCCTTTCTGTGATGATCATGGCTCCCAAACGATTTTTTGTTGGTATTTTGGTAAATGACATGAAATTAACTACTAAAAAGTATTTAGGTATGTGTTTTTTTTAAGTTGAAAAGTAACAAAAGTACTTTATATATGAATTAAAACGTTTTCAATTGTCAGGGCCTTGTTCCTACTCGCGACGCCATCTTAGATTTAGATATCAAGCCTTCTAGTTCAGAGGGTGGTGCGCTGAGGTCTCGTTTAAGCAGTCGACGATTTCGGGCAGTATATCCTAAACCTAAAAGTTCAAAACGCAGATCGGCAGATGTCGTTCATAAGGTGAATCGTCGAAATACTAAGAACGCATTCTGACAGTTTTTACGTTAATGTAATCTGCCCGTTTGCAAGCTATCACTCGCTTTTATATATGTTCATCTTTAGGAAACCGAGATAGCATCAGATTGCGTGTATTTCTTTTTAATATATTAGCTCCATTACACCTTATCATAGAATACCGCATCTGTTAGAAAATAGTCCTTTAAGACTACAAAAAACCACCGAAATTTCCCACACTCGAAGAAACACAAGGTAAACAAACGAGATTTAACTGCGAAATTTGCTGCGAAATCGTCGACGAAGAAATCGGTAGTTCGGATTGGAAATTTTCGGTAAACTACAGATAATGCCTTTATACAATGGGGCAAAATGGGGAGAAGATACATTAGACCAGCAGTGTTCCAATTAATCCGATGTGTAATTTTTCTGTTCTCCGCAATTCATCAGTAAATGCGTATATCTTAAACCAGGAATGCCTAGACTCTTCAAAGATGCTAAGGTTTAATTTTGTGGATGTCTTAACTACATAGCTGACTCACATAAAACGCAGGTAAAAAAACACAAGTTGTTATCAAGTCATCATATTAAGGTTTTTCTTTACATAGATGTAATAATCCAAGAATCCAACGAACTGCATTTCTCAATAAAGAAGATATCGGATATAATAGAAGAGAAGGCAGGCAATTCAAGAGATGAGAGATGGTAACGCGGCCCAAGGAGTAGAGCTTTTTAAGAGAAAATGATGCTACGTTTGCCAATCAGGAAACGATACGAATACACAAATAATATGCGAAAAATGTAAAATGCCTGCCCGCAATGTGCAAATAAGATATATAAAAACTGCTTAGCATAAAGTAGTCTAGGCACGGTATAAATAAGTATATACGATAGGTTCACTCGAGACAAATTTCCAATTTCGCCGACAGTTTTTAGCTTCAAAGCGAATCCGGATCAATCTCGTTCGCGGCCAGCGGTGGCTACACTACGAGGGAGAATTTACGGTCAATGTGCAAACGCCTTGATATTCTGTACTGTTGGGTCGCGTTGAATTAAATAATTATTAAGATCGCTACAATGGCGAGATATTGAAGTGCGGATAATTGCATTATAAAAGTGGGTGAAGGATTATCATTTTTTAGATGCCCCAAAGACCCCAAAGATTTATAATAATTTTTTAATAATATGCAGTTTTTCAATTACACGTATAATCGGTTTAACAAATATGTCTTTCAAATTCTGTTATTTACCGAAATTTGGATAAAGACAATAGTGAGAAAAGAAACCAAGTACGGCGAAAATAAAATGCCCACTAGCGTGAGCAAAAATCCGTTTATGTTTTAATAATTGCGAATTTTTCATATGACCTTTTGTCTTTTTAGCAGCTCTTATATTACAAGCTTTTATTTACTTTCACCTGTGGGTCTGTCTGTCTGTCTGTAATTAAATCTTGCAAGCTGAATTAGAACTGCTTCTAAATGTTCGATTGACTTGAAATTTGGTACACGTTTATAGTTCCGATGACAATATAATATTATAATGTTGTTAAGTTTACACCATCACCCTTTCAGGGGAGGGAAGGAGGGCACTACTTAAAGTATGTCCGATTCCGTTTAAAATTAGTATATGGGGTTTTTTCGGGACAAGGAACATGAATTTTCTATCAGATTTTGAAAATTCAAAATGGCGGATTCAACATGGCCGATATTGCGTTAAATGTTGCAAGTCAATTTTAGCTGACTTCTACATATTTAATTGACTTCAAATTTGGTATGCGTTTGAAGTTCAAATGAAAATATAAAACTATGGTCTTGCTTACACCCCCCCCCCCTCCCTTTGTAGGGAGGGGGTACTACTTAAAGTATGTATGTCCGATTCCGTTTAAAATTGATATATGGGGATTTTTGGGGACAAGGAATTTGAATTTTTTATCAGATTTTGAAAATATAAAATGGCGGATTCAACATGGCCGATTTTGGGTTAAATGATACAAGTCAATTTTAGGACTTCTACATATCCAATTGGCTTCAAATTTTGGTATGCGTTTGTATGAAAATATGAAACTATGGTATTGCCATTTTTTATTCTTGTAAAGACAGTGGTGTTGCTTACACTTTCCCCTCCCCTTAAAGGTTAGTGGTGAAGGCACTACTTAAAGTATGTCCGATTTCGATTAAAATTGATATTAGGGGGTTTTTAGGGACAAGGAATATACATTTTTTTATCAGATTTTGAAAACTTTAGGTGGCGTATTCAAAATGGCTTTTATTATATACTACGAATCTAAGTTTTATAAATAAAAATATAATATTTACTAAATTTGTGATTTTGCTATTCCATAATACTTACTAAAAAGTAAAAAATTAATAAAAGTAAAAAAAAATTATAAAGCTTTTATTTAAATGCACTAAAAAGAGAAATTTAAACAGGAAAATCTCGCGACAAGCTTTTATATTATATAAAAATGTTTAATGTAATAAAATAATGGGTTTGATTTACTTCAAATTTTATTTTCTTCTTTTTAGTGCATTTAAATAAAAGCTTGTTTTAATTTTTTTACTTTTATTTATTTTAACATTGAAAATGTTTCTATTATCCTAGTAGGTATAGGGCTTCAAATCGTGAAAAAGTGCATGCTACATTTGACACATGACATCATACGCGTGAGAGATCGTGTTAGTTTATTCACTTAAACTTAAATTTGATTTAAAGGTATCGAAATCGATTAAAATGACTAAAATAAATTGGAACTAACTGAAACAACCGAGAGTTGATTGAATGACTAACCAAAACTCGCCAAAAGTAACCAATACGGGCTTAACATATCGGCACAGGTTACAAAAATTAAATTAAGTTAAAACTAGCCAAAACGAAGGGAATTTAAACGACTAACCAAAACTAACCGAAAACATTAAATTTGATTATAACCTATCGGAACCGAATCAAATGACTAAAATAAATTGGAACTAACTGAAAGTAAACGAAAGTTAATTGAAAAACTTACCGAAAGTAACTAAAAGCACCAAAAAGGGCTAAAACGTATCGATCGGAACAGATTAAAAATATTAAAGTAAGTTGAAACTAACCCAAAGTAACCGAATTTTGGCGACTAACCAAACACATTAAAATTGGTTTTAAAGTATCAGAACCGGCTCAAATGACTAATATAAATTGAAACTAACTGTAATTAACAGAAATTTGATTGCACAACTAATCAAAACTAGCCAAAGTAACCAAAAGCACTAAGGGCTTAAACCTATCTGAACAGATTAAAAATATTAAAGTTAGTTGAAAGTAACCCAAATTAACCTAATTTTGGCGACTGACATAATTTAACCAAAAACATTTAAATTGGTTATAATGTATCGGAACCGCTTCAAATGAGTAAAATAAATTGAAGCTAACTGAAAGTAGCCGAAAGCTGATTGAATGACAAACCAAAAGTAACTAAAAGCACAGAAACCGGCTTAAACGTATCGTAATAGAATAAAAATATTGGAGTAAGCTAAAATTAACCCAAATTAACAGAATTTTGGCGACTAACCTAAACTAACCAAAAAGAGTAAAATTGGTAATAACGTATTGGAACCGGTTCAAATGACTATAATAAATTGAAACTAACTGAAATTAACCGAAAGTTGATTGAACGACTAAACAAAACTAACCAAAAGTATCCAAAAAAGCGAAAACATAAATCAAAACAGATTAAGAATATTGAAGTAATTGAAGCTCACTTAAATTAGCCGAATTTCGGCGATTAACTAAAATTAACCAGCAGAATGCAACGCTTGTTAAATTTGAGATCTGACAAAAATTCATAATTGTGTTGAAAGTTAATAGTTGATATAAGTTTGGGTTAGATCAGATTAGATTACGTAAGTTTAGTTTACTAAAATATATCACATACATGCATATTACTTCAAGGTTCTTTTTTTTACTGTTTATAACGTTAAGTGTGGTTGTAAAAAGCAAAATAACATTTACATTTGATTCGTCTCTCATTCCCCGATCCAACGGTATGCAACTCGACTAGTTTTTACAAAAAAAAAATTAATTCGATCCGTCTCTTAGTCTCAACTTATTTTATTTGTTTGAGCCCGGTCCGATACGTTACAATCAATTTTTCATAAACCGTCTCGTGACGTTCAGGAAAAATGTCCGTGTCGTGACGCGACCTTGAAAAATCACTCGCATGAAACCACAGAGGTATTCATTTGAACCGGCTCCGACACGTTATAATAAAATTTAATGCTTTTGATTAGTTTTGGTTAGCCGTGTAAATCCAGTTTGTTTTAACTTACTTTAAGTTGTGTAACCTAATTTAGCAGGTTCTGGTGCTTTTAATTACTTTTAGTTAGTTTTGTTTGGTCACTCAATCAACCGTCGGTTAGTTTCAGTTAGTTTTAACTTATTTTAGTCGTTTGAACCGGTTCCGATACGTTTAACCAATTTTAATGTTAGTCGCTAATATTCAGTTAATTTGGTTTATTTTTAACTTACTTTAATATTTTTAATCTGTTCCGATACGTTTTAGCACTTTTTGTTACTTTTGGTTAATTTTGGTTAGTCGTTCAATCAACTTTCGGTTAATTTCAATTAGCCTATTTTAGTCATTTGAACTGGTGCCGATGCCGGTAGATACGTTATAACCAGTGATGTAAAATTACCGTAATTTATATTTTTGGTTATTTACGGTGGTAATTTACGAGTGTTAATTACCAAAATTAATTACCGTGGTAATAAATTTGTGTTGTAAATTACTATGGTAAATAACCGTAATATATTTTTGGTAAATAACAATAAATTACCGTAATATACCGTAAACTACGAACGATCTCCATTCGTAAATTAATGTAAATTGTGTGTATTACTGTGTTTTGGAAACGTCCATTTGAAAAAAAAACAGAGACGCACCCGGCGTGCTCTACAAATAAAAGTGGCTATTTTTTCAAAGAGGCATGTACTTGTACATGTATAAAAAATAACTTGTGATAGTCACGTAATTATCACTTGGGAATTAAATTACGGTGTGTATAAGTATCGGTGTAGGACAAAGAGTTGCTTCATTTGTTTATGAATAAAACATAGCTTTTTCCTGAAATATTATTTAATTTTAAAACGAAAACAACACAGAACAAAATGAATGTCAAACTTCCGTCTCCATCAGCTAAATTTTAATTGTTTGTAGCGTAGGTACAATCTAAGAAAACCTTAAATTCGTACTTGTTTATATTTAGGTTAAGTGCCCTTTTAAGAAAGTACTGTGAAGTTTTAGTTAGTGGAAACTGGGGATCCCCTACCTAAATACTAAGTATAAGAATTTCTTTTGTATATTTGCATTTCACAATGAGCTGGACTACATGGGATATCTAGATCAACTATTTCATCTATTTCAATTTCCCCATCTATTTCAGAACAGTCGGATTCATATTCAGACTCCCATAAAGATTGGAATGAAAACCAATAACGACTAATATAGCGATATTAGGAGGTATACTATGCTATAAGCTATAACCAAAACATCGACTGCGACCTAACACTCGTTTTACTTTAGAGATCGCAAATATCCTGGTTAATTCTTAAGACAGGGGAAATACATATTTTAAACGATGCGAATTCACATTATTCCCGACAGTCGACAGTAAATCCCGTTCCGGCTCCTTAAATCCCTGAACGCATACTGCTCATATTGCTGACAAACGTCGCTTACGGAAATATGGTAAATTACAGCAAAATACACTAAATAACGGTAAATTACAGGAAATAACGTTAGTTATTTAGCACAAGAACCGGTAATTTTCTATGTTAATTACCAGTAAATTACAGTAATAAATTTTTGCTTATTTACGGTAAATTACAGTAAATTACCACGGTAATTTATCGGTAATTTACCAGTTCACATCACTGGTTATAACCAATTTTTAAGTTTTTGGTTAATTTTGGTTAGTGGCCAAAATTCGGTTAATTTGGGTTAGTTTTAACTTACTTTAATGTTTAAAATTATTCTGATACGCTGTAGCCCTTTTTAGTGCTTTTGGCTGTTTTCGGTTAGTTTTGGTTAATCGCCAAAATTCGGTTCATATAAGTTAATTTTAACTTACTTTAATATTTTTAATTTGCCCGATACGGTTTAGTCCTTTTTGGTGATTTTGGTTAGTTGTTCAATCAACTTTCGGTTAGTTTCAGTTAGTTCCAATTTATTTTAGTAATTTGAACCAGATCCGATATGTTATAACCAATTTTAATGTTACTTTACAAGTACTTATTACAAGTACTTACTTTAATTTTTTTAATCTGTTCCGATACATTTTAGTCCTTTTGGGTGCTTTTGATTACTTTTGGTTAGATTGAGTTAGTAGTAGTTCATCACGCATATGACATCATGTGTGGCAAATGTAGCATGCACTTTTTCGCAATTTGATGCCCCATAACAGGAAAACAGAAACATTTTCAATGTTAAAAGTACTACGGCAGACGTAGCGCGATGAGAGAAATTCTCACAAATGCAGCCAATCACTTGAGAAATGCACCCGGTTAATTGGCCATGTTAAATAGGACGCCAAATAAGTCAGCTAGAGTAGAGGACAGCTCCGCTCGCAAAGCCATCTCCGAAAACTGACGATTTCGCAGAAAATGTGAGAGAAATACTCGTAGTGCGAGTAATGGAGTGTTAAGACCTTTAAGAAGCTATAAATTTAGTTTACTAGCTTAATATGTAATTTTTTATATTTAAATTCCCACAATATTTGTCAGGTACTTTGAACCTTCTGCTTTATACATGTTTTAATAGATAAATCAAGTTACAAACTGTCAAATAAATTATTTTAATTGGTATTACATTTATTTATAATGTTTTTGAATTTAGTATACGTTACTATTTTGTATAACTTTATTACATAGTTTTATTCATTTGAATCACGTATTAAAAATTACCTTAATCCCTCTTTGAAATATCATGTAACCGAGGAAATAATTTTGCATCAGCTAATACTTTTTGAATCTCCCCTCACAGACTGCTCGCTGCTGCAGATAGAGAAAATAGTATATTATTTTATATGGAGGAAAAGTGATACTTTTCATGGCGCGCTCGTGTTTAACAGCCGAACGGAGTGAGGCTGGTAATAGAGAGCAAGCCATGAAAAGTAGCTTTTCCTCCAAATAAAATATGCTGTTTTTTCTTCAAATGTCGACAAATTAATGCAAAAACATCTCTTTTTAATAGTAATAATATCTAATTATTATTAAAGATAAATGGGTTCGCAAGGCGGCTTAGACCACGGTCGTAGGTGGCCTTGCTTAGACCGGTGTCGATGAATTTAACATAAAGCTGTCAGTGGACACTGTCAACAATAATTATTTTTTAAAGATGGCGTCTCCGATTGCGTTTTAATTCCGTATTGATAAGCAGTTATTGAGTAAGTTCGATTAAATAATAACCAATTTGTTCCCAAATTAGTGATTTTTAGAAATGCAGTCACAAATTGAGTGGTAAATACAAATTGTAGTTTAATAAATCTTGAGTTGTTGACGCTTATTTTGTTGTCTGTTTGTATTGTATCTATGTTGCTATGACAACACTTTTACCTCCGCCGGCGGAAAAGTGAAAAGTAAAGCTCCGGCGGAGGAAAAACGAAACTTCACGGCCGCCTACACAGTCGAGAAATGACGGATTTACTGACGTTTGAAGAAAAAACTAATTTTTTACCGTGCTGCGGCTTTTGCGTTTGATCCAAAAACATGAAACGATTTTTGCTGAGTGAATCTACTCGATATTATTTGTACTTTGGTCTAGGTAAAAAAAGAGTTTAGGTGGGTTCAAGGTCTACATGCCACATATGGCTTAACACATCTAAGTAAATGTTTTAACAATATATATTTTTTAGTTATATGGCTTTATTCAATCTAAGATCCTGTATTTTCATGACTGGTTAGGACCCGTTCTTTTTGAGAATTTTTATTTATGAAATTATTATTTTATTATTTTTTTATTTTTTTATGCAGGTATCAAACATGTTCTTATTTTGTGTTGTATAAGTTTTATATTTTGGTGTTTAAATCAGTTTTTAAATTGCTAAATTATTCCATGCCACAAATATGTACGAAAATTTACCGATTAACACATAAGCATATTTACATTTTAATTTTTCCTACATGGTCAGTGGTCAGATATTTAGCCACTTACATTTAGGTCGAGATCTCGTATAGAAATCTCATAAAGTTGACCCTTAAATACCGGATGACTTCGTATAAACTAGTACCCCCGTAACTTTTTATTTTTTATTATACGGCAAAAATAAAAAAAACGGACATACAGGGAAATTTTTTCCCCTTCCCAACTTTGTATTCTAATTTCCGGTAATGTTGCATATATACAGGGGGAGACAAAAAGTATATATTTTTTCAATGGAATGCCCTGTATGTTTCTAGCTAGAAGGAAATATCTCTTTTTTCTAATTTCAAATATA
Organism: Pissodes strobi; assembly: GCA_016904865.1. Taxonomy (NCBI): domain Eukaryota; kingdom Metazoa; phylum Arthropoda; class Insecta; order Coleoptera; family Curculionidae; genus Pissodes; species Pissodes strobi. The sequence continues at coordinate 244,972 of MU182173.1, read as the reverse complement.
CCATACAAGTTCACACTTGGTTCAGCCGTTTTTACGTTATCTAATTTTATATTTGCATCAGTGGCTAAATATAGGCACATTTTCTCTAAACAAGGCGTCATCCAATAAATCATTTTATTTGAAACGTGTCCATATATTTAGCCACTTTGATTACTTTGTGCGTTAACGCCGTCGCTAACTATTATCTCGATTTATTTGGTGAAATACAGTGTATTAATTAAAAACAGTGATTTTGCATGATGAAAGAGTCTTGCGGTCAAGCGTTTTTTTTTGCAATTTTTATTTGTTGACATATTGCCCCTAATTCTGGGATCGAAATTGTTGGGTCGAAATATTGAGAAAAAACTTCCTATAAACGTTTGTCAAAAATAATTTTGTTTGTCGGAAAGTTAGACCGTATTCATTATTTGCCACCCGCATTGTACCTATGTAAATGAATAGGAATGTATTCAAGTAAAAAGAGCAGTTAAATTGCTAAAGAAAATTATAGTAATTATTACAAAAATCTAATATGGATTTTAAACAAATTACACAAATGTCAATAAATTTCTTCAAGCGCTCTTGCATATAGACCGGGAGATAGTGATCGATTGATTCTTTGATGTGATTTTGGCCAGGAAGCTTTTTGGAGGCTATTATAATACGCATATTCTGACGTTATAAAGTGATAAATTGGAGCATCCTGCTGGGTTCTCCACATACGGTATGTCCGAAAAGTATAGGAATGTATTTGGATCTTGAAAACTAAGGTAAGGTAAAAATTCATGAAAAAATTGGTTAAACGGAAAACGTGAGATTATTTAATTGCTAGTTCAATTCTGCTTTGATAATGAATCTATGATTCATAATAATACATTTTATTTATCTTTTTTCTTTTTCGACATCAAAAAACCAAAAAAAATGTTTTTAAACACTGCTGTTTTTTAAATTTTTGTTTGTACCTACTATATTTTCCGACAAAATATAGTACATAGTTCAACAGTCGTCCTTGTATTACGGTGTGTAATTTGGTTGTCGTTTTTTAATTGTTCTGTGTTGTTTGTATTGTCCATTGAAATCCGCAATATTATCTATTTTAATCCTGTTATGAGATATGAATGTTAAGTGTACAAGAGAAAAGAACAATTTTGGTAAGCTTCATGAATTTTTGTTTTTCTTTTAACAAGAAATAATGATTTCTAGAGTATGCATATGCATTACATATTTTATCATTGGAAACCCTTTCTGTTATTTCATTTCCTTAACCCGTTTTTCTTGTTATGTGTGTTGTTTTCTTATTTATATTTGTATTTTATTAAACAAAAGTAGTACTTCAGAAAGGTTTTGTTTTTGGGCTTAAGGCTCTTGTTTTTTTTATCAAATTGTAACATTCAACTAAATATTCTAAAAGTAGCTTTCTAATCTTAACAGAGCCCCGATGATGAGTTAATATAATTCGAAACGTTGGCAAGAAATAATAATTGGTTTTCTTAATACCTGACCAATAATCCTACAAGCACCACTTAAATTATACATTTTATTCACCATCTTTACTGATTTTTTTGAAAATACCTCGACAACGAAAAAAGATGGAATCATTTTTAAAGCAGCATTGAACTAAAAATGAAATAGCATACCTACAACTATTTCTATTAAACCTACTTTCTAGCACTTACAGTTTTCAAGTTCCCAATCCCATATTGAGTGAAGAAAAGTACACTTCACTGCACACGAGTTGGTAAAATTGTTAACGAATTTGTCATTTGTTGACAAATGCATAAAACTGATGTGCATTGAGCAATAATAGTTTTAGTTTATTTCGAATCCAGTGACTCATATATATTTTTTCACACTTATGAAACTTTATTATAGGAAAATATTCTAAAAAAATTGTCAGAATTACTACATAAGACCATCAAGAGAGAGAAATGTTTACATTTCAGCTTAATTATGGGAAACCATGTATTAAAAATGAATTAAAATAGTTCTTGTGTTAACACCGCAATTTATAACTGAAAATACATAGGATGTTTCAATATGACACGGACATACTTAAACAAGTTATTTCTTAACTCGAAATGATTTTTTAGTATTTTTACTTAAAAAAAATACCTGATTTACTAGTTAAAATTTGTCGCTGTTGTACTTAATATTGAAAAACCAAAATTTTCATACTGACAAATACTATCTCTTTCTTTCAACCTTTATTTACTTTAAAGGACGTGGAAAAACTTTTTTTTATTTTCTTTGTAAAAATTGCCTCTAATAAAAATCTACCAAAAAAGTGCAAGACTTGCAAGAGTCTTGGAGCAAGATCGAGACCAAGTCCAACACTGGACACTGCAAGACCAAGACCAAGACCAAGACCACTTATTAGATTGCAAGACCAAGACCGCATATGCAAAACCAAGACCAAGACCAATACTAACCCGGTCTTCTTCTTGGTCTTGCATTTGCTCATCACTAAAGATAGGTGCTATCTACTTCGAAAGTGGTATAAGTTGAAAATTCTCCTAATTGGAACGTCTCTGATCTAAGCGAAATTTCTATAGACGTCGAAGAACGTCTAGATAATTCCAGACTTTAATCTAATGTAATTTCCCAGATGAAGAACATGCTTTGCCTGATAAAACTACAATTAAAATTTCAAAGAAAGCAGCAGGTCTACAAACATTTACTACATGTCATTTTGATAGACCTTTTGGTTCTAAACTAGATATAAACATTGCCTCACCTCTGAATATTTTATCCATATTTTTAAGTAATATTTTAATTTTTCACATTGCAGAACAATCAAACTTGTACTTGCTCCAAAACGATGTCCAACTAAATTTGACTGCTGATGAACTGAAAGCATTTTTGGGTTGCCTTGTTGTCACGGGTTCACACTTTGCCTGCTATTTGCTTGTTCTGTTTTTCTAATACAATTTTTATGTACGTCGAATAGTTATATAAGGTCTTTTCGTCGATTTCTACATATTCTTAGATATTTACACTTAAATAACAAGTCCAAAATGCGAAAAAAAAAGATACAGATTTCGATAAGTTGTACAAACTTAAGCCTCTAATAAATTACCTCAATATTATATAAAGGTAGAAGCAGCCTATAGAAAAATATGCGGCAAAAGCCTGTCAAAAGAGGATCTAAAATTTGGGCTATAAATTGTACAATTTCAGGGTATCTGGCGGGATTTGAACTGTATCAGGTTAGATCCACCTCGCCGACTGAAGGATCAACTCTTGGAGAAAATCCGTTTTGATGTTATCAGATTCTTTGAGTACATATTATGTTTACTGCCTGTTTTTTTGATAGATCTTTCACAACTATTCTTCTTCTCTCAAAACTGTTGTAACCTGGACCCTTTGGTTGTGGTACCATGCAAACTAAAAGAAAATATTTTCCAAAGAACCTCTTAGTCGAAGATAAAGAACCGAAATTTATAGAATCTGTAACTAAATGGAGAGATCGGAGGAAAAAGTCCGATGTGGCCGCTTTAAATAAACATAATCCTGGTCATACTACGTTTTCCAACAGAAGTAACAAGAATAGAATTAGGAAATATATTCAACTTCCGCATAGTGTATGCTATTACAATAAATACGCGGGAAGGGTTGATATTCTTGATCAAATGGTTTCTTGTTATTCAGTTTCATAGACGTCAAGACGATGTTAGATGAAAATCTTTTATCACGTCCTTTATAGTTCTGTTGTCAATTCTTACATATTATATAAACCCACACTAAAGTTATCTTAACGTGCTGCGAAAGCAGTTAGCCAATTAGCCTTCAGAAGTTCATTCACAGACCAGTTGATTGGAAACTTTTTTAGTAGGAAAGCAAAATAGCAAAAATCTAACGTAATTATCAGCAAAGTTATAATAACAGGGAGTAGGCGTCTGAAAACCAACTTATTAAAAAAAGTCAAACATAGAATGTATGACGTGCAAGTTATCTCTATGTTCATCTTGTTCTGTGCCTTTTCATATAGCTAATAGAGCTAGATAAATACTTTCTTTTCTTTCCTCTAGGTCTAATATTGGAAAGTGTTACTCTTGTTTTATTACAAAATGAGAATTTGTATTTTTACTCATTTTACTTGTGCTTCGTTTATAAAACCTATTAATTGCCCCATGTTCTCTAGCGGTCCTATATTTAGCCACCAAATATTAAGTTGCTATTATGTTTGTTTAATAAGTAATAAAAAATATAGATAACTGTGCTTTGGAGTTTTCTTATTGTTGGTTAAATGCTAAATTACTGAGCCTGAAAGGGTTAAGGGTCCTAGTGATCAATGGTTCATAAATATGGAGATTTAAGGTACGATCGTGGGTAAGGGTTTTATGTGCAGGAACTTGTAAGGAGAATCGCTTGGATATCACTTGCTGGATTATTCAAAGCATTATTTAAATTTTGCTCACCATTTCTTAACCATAATTTTAATAGATACTAAATTTTTGCATTATATTAGGACGCTTTTTCAAGTCAGATATTTTTAGGCTAAAGACAATTCCAGATTATTTTTGTTTTTGGATCACCAATTTATTCATTATAGAGGCCATTTTGAGTTTTATTTTTTATGATAGTTCATTTCCAGTGATACCCTGTTTTTAATATTTCATCAAAGATTTGACACTACCTCTGCTACCAATGTTTATTCGTCCCAATCTGTTTGGGTTTTCAACTTTTCGAAAAATAAATTAATTTTATTGTTTGAAACCTATTTCCGACAATGAATGATAGGTAATAGTTATTTTTAAAGTAATAGCCATAGAAGGTTAGACCATGATACCCCCATCATGGTCATACCGGTATTTCTTATTTCGCTTTATATTTTAGAACATTCTTAAAAACATGAAATTTAAACAATAAAAAATTATTTTAAAATCAAAGTAAATAAAAAGAATCAGCCATCAGATGATTCATTATTCAGCATGTTGCCAAATGGAAGATTATTTTCAGATTTTTCAAAATATCTCAAAAACTACGTAAGCCAAAAAAAATTTAACCACTTCTGAAATCAACCGAATAACTATCATCACAAGTGATCTCGATATGGATATTCGAATTTCGGACACCCTGTAAATTTTATAGTTTGGTATTAACATATCATATGTTATCAACAAACCATAAAATATACCTACTGGGTGTCCAAAACTCGAGTAGTAATACTAAGGTATCGCTTGTTATTTTTTCTACTTGCGTGCGGAAAAGTTTACTTTTCCGCACTCAATTTAGTTTAGAAAGTGCCACTTTTCTTTCCGCACTAGTGCGGAAAAGTAAAAATATCAAAAAAAGTATACAAATTTGTCACACAGTAACTTCTATATTGATAATACCAAATTTAGGGGAACACGTCATGTTCGTTATAACAAAGCGGAAAACTAATTATAATTATTAAAGAATTATTATACAAAAGAAATATACCTACAAATTTGTGACACCCAGTATCATAAATATCAATAACTGCTATTAAATTGTTATTGTTTTATGCTTTTTAAATACAATCTTGTCTAAAAAATCTATGTTTCTCAAGCGAATAAAAATAATTATTCTATTTGCCCAAATAAAACAAAATAGACGGTTCAATTTTTGATTTAGGTGCTTGTAGAAAAATTTTTGTTCCTAACTCATGCGAAAAGTCTCTTTTCCTCACTCGACTGCTTGCCGAACTCCGCTGCGCGTCGTTCGGCAAACTGCAATCGCGTGCGGAAAAGTATGACTTTCCGCACTAGTTAGGAAAATAACTATACTCAGTTGATTTCAGAAGTGGTTGCCATTTTTTCATGGCTTACGTAGTTTTTGAGATATTTTGAAGAAATTGAAAATGAGCGGTTTTGTATTTGGTTGTAATTCATTAAACTTAACTTTCTTTAAGACAGACGTTAAAAAATTAACATATTGTTTCATTTGACAACACTCCTGAACCAATATCATTACACTCGCTTATCTTTTTTATTTGTTTTAATTTTGTAATAGCTTTATATTTTTCGAATTTCATGGTTTTGTGTGCTGGTGTTTAGGCCAGAAGGTCAGTATCTCTCAAAGATCCAAGCTTAGAAAAGGATAATTTTAAGTAAATTTATTAGCTTCTCTAGCCAATACATTAATTAAAAAAAGCTTATTCTTTAATTTAAATTACAATATTTATTAGCTTCCCTTGACCCAACCAACATTAGGTTGCCAAATTCGTGCATTAAATCTACAACATAAAACCTTATCTTCTCTTGGTTTTCTGTTTTAGTAAACAATGCAACCTCGTTCCAATATATTCTCAAACTTCCCTTAATTAGAGAACACGGAATACAGATTTTGTCGGCTAGAGCCTTAAAAAGTAACGCTCTCTCGCAATGGAAACCAAGCCTTAAATATCCAACTGGAATAATATTGTTGCCCAATTTTTGCTTTAAACACTGTATATGAAGCTTGTATTCGTGAATTTTTTGCGGTAGCGTTAGGGCTTCTTTTGGTCCGCATAGTAAAGTGTCTACGTATTCCGCAAGGAAACGAATTCTGTCTTCGATATGCCCTTGCATGTATTTCTCATATTTTTTGAGATGGTAAATGTACCTAGGCAAAAACACATCTTTGGAGATATGTCCATAGTCGACGTCAAAAACTGATGGCACTTCTGGTAAGGATAGTCCACTGTATTCTCGAGAGGCCGACGATGAACTGGATCTGGATCTGGAAAGCGAAGCACTTGAAGACGCCAGGCTACTTTGACTCTGAACTTCTATATTCGAGCCTTTCACCACCTCGTAAGAATAGTCGACTAAATAAATGGTCGGATAAGGGGATACTTGCATCATTTCCAGAATTTCCAAAAAAGGAAACGGGCCATTCCATTGTCCGTTAATCACATAGAACTTGTTAGGTACTTTATCGGTAATCTCCAATCGGCCTGTTTCGTAAAACTTAATAGGAGGATAGTAATTTAAAGCCAAGTGCAACACTCGCTTGCAAATTGGTATTTTCAGTAACGTGAATTCGTCGAAATTTCTGAGAATATGAAGCAATCCTTGTTGAAGGAAGAGCATGGTAATATTTTCATAAATAAGACAGGCGAAAATAAAATATAAAATTTGCGTCATTAAATTGATATCTTTAGCAGATTTTAAAACGTTGATGCAAATTCGTGGACCATTATTTTGAACGAAGAATTTCCGAAATATTTCCGTTGTGGCGATGTTACACATCATTTCACAGCAAAGCGTAGATGCAGCTACAAACCCGGTTTGAAATAATTTTACAATTTCTTTAAGTATTTCTTCGGTTACAAATTCATCTTGGTATCTGGGATGAACGATGCATTTGTACAAAATTTCTAATACCATTAGGAAGCTCTCTTGGGTAATCACTTCAGCTTTATGATAAAAATAATCCAGCAAAACGGATTTAAAATTTTTCTCGAGGAAAATGTCTAGAGCTTTAAAGTATCTTCTGATGAAGTGAAATACCGTTTTCAGTGGAATTTCATTGTAAGGGTCATCGTCATCGTTTTGACGTTCCAGTATTTCAATTAAGGTACCAGCAATGATCGGGGTCAGCATATGTTCGCAGCAGTATTTGTGAGTGGTCATGTTAGATACCGCCTCGCATGTCTTGTTGATAACTTGCTTGTTCTTGAATCTGAAGAAATAGAGTATAGATTCCTCCACTGACAGATCGAATAGCATTTGCTTCATTTCCGGAATGCTAGTGAGCTTTATAAAAACTTCTATCAGGGGAAGAAGAAATTTCGGATGACAACTTTTCACCCATTGGCATAATTCTAAAAATTCCACCGACTCTATGAAATAGCTAGACGTTTCCTCCGAATTCAAACAGTTATTGACGATTTCAATAGCAGTTGAGTGTTGATGTGCCTTGCCATCATCCATTATGATTCTAAACATTTTTTCTACCAAGCAAAGCTTTCTAAAACCTTGCTGTAAAAAGGGCAGGCCGTATTTAGAAAGTTTTCCGGCAATCTCTAGTGACAAATTCGAAACTTTTTGCTCTTTATGGTGCAGGTGCATCAATATTACACTCGGATCGAATCGAGCACACTCTGGAAGCGCACAAACTGCCGCTGGGGCATCTGTCAATTCGAAAAACAGCAGTAAAGTATAATAGAGTATGTTAACGTTTTTCGCACTTTTAATATTGTCAAAAATAGGATTAAAAAGATCCACTTTAAATATAAGAGTACTGATTCTGCACGAATTTGCGATCTTCGCTAATATTTCCCCGCAGAATTCTTTTACGTGGGCGTCCTTATGATCTATGTACATGTTGGCGATCTCTATTATTTTGTCGTCGTACTTATCCTGATCTATTTCATAAAGCGCGTCTTCTGAATTTAGCAAAACCGATAGAAGCCTAAGCGATATTCGTAAAATGCATATATTTTTAGCAAAGTTATTCGCCAGTTTTTCTATTAAACCGGTCTTTATAAGACTTACCAAGTTATTTTTATTAATATCAGCATATTTTGAAATGAATAATAATGCTTCTAATACAACGTCTGTTTCTGGACTGTCCAGCAAGGTTATGGAGGTTTCAACTTGCCTTGTGATGTATGTCTTCTCTTTTATCTCGCTTTGCTTCGTTTTGTCTAGTTTCACATGTTTGTCATCTGGAACTGGCTTTTCTCCTTTAACATCTTTTTGAACTTTTTCTGCATTTGCAGACATCGTTTTTAATATTTGATAATTCTACTGACATGGACACATCGAACAGCTGCGTTCGTTTTTGACATTCTAGAGTTGGAGTGGAAACCATGTCACACGAGCACTCGGATGCGACTGCGAAAAAATAAGCGTCTTACCAGAGTATACCAACACTCTGGTCTTACTCGATCGTATCATTGTCAATATCAAATCTTATCATGTCATAATGTCATAGATAATATCACGCGAATTTCACTCAAGGGCGTGGGGCAGCTCCAGATGTGGCAGATTTACCATAAACAAAAGTTAATTATAAATACAAACAGAAATTATTGGAAACTAATTTATCCGGTAAATATTTACTTTGAGCACTTTTCGAATTTTGCAAAAATTTTTTATGTGACGTGTAGAAGACAGTATTAGAAGTGTTTTGTGACACGTTACATATTGCGCAAAACACTTTTGAAGCCAAAAATTGAAAAATAAAAATCATAAATGAGGCCATTTAGGAAGACATTTAAACGCGAACTCTCCCAATTTGACGTTAATGATGAAAATTTACTTGCAATGTTGTCACACTTGACTAACATTCTTGATTTTCAAGTAGGTAAATGTCCCAGGGCAGGGGCATGGAATATCAATTATTGAAATTACTTACATGGAAATGGATGAAGCACTAATGGGTAAAGCGCCGCTGCATTTTTCCAAAAAACGTGGAATCGCTTTGTATAGTCCCCGATTATATTTTCTTTTCTCAATTTTCGCCTCGTCAATTTGTATAATTTTTCCTTCGCCCCCAATGATCTCACTGTGTCTTCATTACCCAAACTAAGCAAAACCAACCCAAACTAATTGAATCTAACCAAAACTAACCCAGACTAACCCTAATTAAGCAAAGTAAAGAGACAAGCGTGCTACGCGCGCTTGTGTTTTGACCAACTCATACTAAGCAAAACCAACCCAGACTAACAAAAACTAACCCAGACTAACCCTAATTAACCAGTTATTACCCGAACGAAGCAAAACCAACCGAAACTAACCAAAACTAACCCAAACTAACCCAGACTAACCCTAATTACGCAAAGTAAAAAGACAAGCTAAGCAAAACCAACCCAAACTAACCCAGACTAACCCTAATTTAGCAATGTAAAGAGGCAAGCGCGCTACGCGCGCTTATCTCTTCACTAACCCAGGCTAAGCAAAACCAACCCAAACGAACCCAAACTAACCAAAACTAACCCAAACTAACCCAAACTAACCAAAACTAACCCAAACTAACCCAAACTAATCAAAACTAACCCAGACTAACCCTAATTTGGCAAAATACGCTACGCGCGCTTGTTTCTTTCTTAACTTAAACTAAGCAAAACCACCCCAGACTAACCCTAATTAATAAAGAAGAGACAAGCGCACTACGCGGGCTTGTCATCGGTAGCCCAGATTTAGCAAAAATAATCGAAAGTAACTTTAATTAACCAAACAAGAGCATTGAGACGAGCGCGCTATGCGCTTGACCAACCCCGCCTAACACAAAACCATAATTATCCCAAATTAACAAAACGAGCGCGCTACGCGTGGTACTTTCTTAAGTAATCCAAATATACCAAACAAGGGCGCATTTGTCTCTCTCTCTTTTGGTCGTTAAATAGCGAGCGTCTTGCGTAACTCAAAATAGCGAATTATTATTATTTATTATTTTAATAAATACAAAGTACTTCTGAATCACTATGTATAAAGTGTTGGTTGAATGTATCCAACAAGATACCGTATTTTAGAACCGAACAGAAATTACACTTGGCAACACCTATTCGTAGAATGACAGCTGGCTGAGCCGTGCTAAGCTAACTAGATGCTAGATCACATAATTTAAGAAATCGAAATGCTGAAAGCTGAAATAGTGTCATGTTGACGTGCCAGAAATGTTATCATTTTAAAATGCAAAAGAAAACAGTTATATTTTTGGTTTTTAAGAAAAGAAGCTGGTAAAATTACTTATTCTTGTATCACTATTACGCCTGCCTTGCTTTTTGCTTGCGTTTTTCAGATCCGTTTGGACCGTTGCGTTTTGTTAAAAAAGAGAAGGTGAAATAATGAATGTGCGAGAGCGAGATAGTATAAGTTTGGAACATGTCGGATGGTTTAACATAACTGCATTTTGTAAACTTTGTTATTTTTTTCTGATAAGTAGAAACATTTGCGCAGCATTTAATGGGTGGGAGATGGTAAGAGAAGTAACGTAGAATATGTCAGTATTTTTATTTTTGTGGTAGCCAATAAGTGCGCAAAGTAAATATTGACCATTTATCCATCGTCAGTTGATAGAAACTGAATGCCTTTACAAGATTACTGCATCTGTGATACTAATATTTCCAAACTTGACAAATATTTTCCTCTACCAAATAAGACATCTGCACTTCATTTTGGGCACCCACCCAGATCATCTGAGGCGCTTTTCAATGCTTACTTTCCACCTCCAATAACCTAGCTAGATATGAAGATGCTAGATAAAAGTTGCGGTAATGTGTGCTTGGTCCATCGCTGATAAAATGTATTGATTTAAGGTGTGGAACATTTTGTTTTATCTCTTTTAGTAAAGGGGTTAAAAACGCACAGATGGCGGCCGGATCGCGTCTCAAACAATTTGAAAAAGTGCCGTACAAAACAGGTTTAATTTCGCACACCGTAGTAAATCACGGACGAGTGAAGACTTATTAGTTTCTTGAAGCTCCAGAATGTGATGCTTTAATTTCAGAAGCATATTTAAGCACATAATTTTCTGAAAAGTCCATGTGGACTAAAACCTCAGTGTCTAATAAAGACTTTTTTGACAGAATCTATTGCTGCATACTGGTGTGTAATATTAGAAATATGCTGCATACATTTCCTTATGGATGATTTAAAAAGGTTTGCAATGTCTTTTTTAGAATACCTGCGAGTTTCTTTGTACCATTTACCTTTACCTTCTACTTACTTCTTCCTTCTGTTTTGCCAAATTCTGATATGATACTTCCTCATGTTCATCATAAAAATTAATCATTGCAATTATCATAAGATCTTTCCAAACAATCTTCATTAATGAACAAACAACAAATATTCGCTCGAACTGCATTTTCGGTTGATTAAACAGGTAGCTTTACCTTTAGAATTGGGAGTTAACATCCCGTTTGGCCGGTATTTGTTAAATTATTGCGTAGCTAATCTTTTCAAGCTGAGGATGAGTGGCAACAAACTTTTTTTTATAAATTTAGCATAGCATCATTAAGTAATTTTTTTGTTTCTTATTTTGTTGTGTTATCACTTATCGTTCATCGTTTCTTTTTTTCCAGCCGTAAGTCGACACTCCTCATTTTTTTCTAGAAACTCCTTCACTTTTACTCTTGCAGTTAAAATATTTTCTCCTATTGCTTTGTTACAGTTTAGTTTCTGAGCTTTCAATGACGTAAGCTTGCCGATGAATTAAAAATGTGTGTTTTTTAATTATTTCCCCATTTATCAATGATAAGAACACCTTTTCTTCTTATTTTTATTTTCTTTAGCAAAGTTTTGCTTTACTTGCTGTTTGATAACTTTCACAAAAAGTAGTTTTTTTGTCTGATAGCCGGTGAAACAGAATGTTTCTTCAACATATTTTTGACTTGTGATCCTGGGCTTTGTATGCTGCTTGTAATAGTAGAATGCTGCTAATTTGTTCTGTTTGCCTGTTTTTTTATATTTGTTGACGGCTCTTCTATGGGCGGCGATCAAATTCTCCATTTCTTTAAATTTCTTTCTCATTCTATCGCGATTTTTTCTAGATATTTTGTTTTCATTTTTCCTGAGGAGTGGAGTTCCGCGACACACTTGGACCTGACTGTTTGAATGTTGATGGTGGCTGAAGGTTCTCCGGTGGAGTAATTGATTCGAGAATAGTATATTTCATTACCAGTCCGGAACTAGGCTCTTCCGGTACAGGTACAACACTTTCTGGTGTGAGGCGTAGCCGCACACCGGAAGTCGTGCAAGCACGGGAAAAGCTGTTTCTGGGCGTGTAACGAACGATATTTTTCATAATACTTCTCTGAAATCAAAACATAAAATTATTATAATTTTATGTAGGTATCGAAAATCATGTCATAATGCATTTTGAATGGAAACGTCAAACTTGCAAGACAAGCAAGAAACAGGTATCTAATATTTATCAAGCGTTGCTATGGAAATATGTATGCTTTATTGTAATTGAATAGGCAGCAAGTTTTGATGTATTTGTGACAAGTAGCGTTAGAATAAATAATTAGCATATTTCATTACCACTCCGGAAACTAGGCCTTTTTCTGGTGCGCGCACGACAATTTCTGGTGTGAGGCGTGGCTGAACACCGGAAGTCGTGCAAGCACAGGAAAAGCTGTTTATGGACGTGTAATGAACAATATTTTTCATAATACCTCTCTGAAATCAAAACATAAAATTATTATAATTTTATGTAGGTATGCAAGATCATGTCATAATGCATTTTGAATTAAAATGTAAACAAACGTCAAACTTGCAAGACAAGCAAGAAATAGGTATCTTATATTTAGCAATCGTTGCTATGGGAATGTGTTTGTATGCTTTATTGTAATTGAATAGGCAGCTAGTTTTGATGTATTTGTGACAAGTAAGGTCAGAATAAATAAATAGTATATTTCATTACCAGTCCGGAAACTAGGATTTTCCCGGTGTGCGCACGATAATAGCTGAACACCGGAAGTCGTGCAAGCACGGGAAAAGCTATTTCTGGACGTGTAATGAACGATATTTTTCATAATACCTCTCTGAAATCAAAACATAAAATTATTATAATTCTATGTAGGTATGCAAGATCATGTCATAATGCATTTTGAATTAAAATGTAAGCAAACGTCAAACTTGGAAGACAAACAAGACACAGGTAACTAATATTTGTCAAGCGTTGCTATGGAAATGTGTCTACATGTTTTGTTGTAATTGAATAGGCAGCTACTTTTGATGTATTTGTGACAAGTTAGGTCAGAATAAATAAATAGTATATTTCATAACCACTGCGGAAACTAGGCTTTTTCCGGGGCACGCACGACAATTTCGGGTGTGAGGCGTAGGTGCACACCGGAAGTCGTGCAAGCACTGCAAAAGCTGTTTCTAAAGGTGTAATGAACGATATTTTTCATAATACTTCTCTGAAATCAAAACACAAAATTATTATAATTTTATGTAAGTATCCAAAATCATGTCATAATGCATTTTGAATAAAAATGTAAGCAAACGTCAAACTTGCAAGACTAGCAAGAAACAGGTATCTAATATTTATTAAGCGTTGCTATGGAAATGTGTTTGTATGCTTTATTGTAATTGAATAGGCAGCTACTTTTCATGTATTTGTGACAGGTTAGGTCAGAATAAATAAATATTATATTTCATAACTAATCCGGAAACTAAGGTTTTTCCGGTGCACGCACGACAATTTCTGGTGTAAGGAGTAGCTGAGCACCGGAAGTCGTGCAAGCATGCGAAAAGCTGTTTCTGGACGTGTAATGAACGATATTTTTCATAATACCTCTCTGAAATCAAAACATAAAATTATTTTAATTTTATGTAGGTATCCAAAAATGATGCCATAATGCATTTTGAATTAAAATGTAAGCAAACGTCAAACTAGAAAGGCAAGCAAGACACAGGTATCTAATATTTATCAAGCGTTGCTATGGAAATGTGTTTGTATGCCATATTGTAAACAGGCAGCTAGGTTTGAGGTATTTGTGACAAGTAAGGTCAGAATAAATAAAATAATTTTACTTGAAATTAGACTATTGACCCTAAAATATACTAGATTAATTTTGTAGACTGCATCGCTGTATAATAAAATTTTAACCCAATTTACTATACTTTATGTTTATTTTGTAACTAAATAACTGCAAATTTAGCACTTGAAATTAGGGAGCGGGAAAACTTTTTCCGTGCGTTTATAATTATAACTACAGAGTGGTTGTTACCTATTCCCCTATTTGATAAGACCAATCTCATTAGACCCATTCAGGGTTATCAATTCCTTACTTAATCTAAATTTTAATATAAGCTCAATAATTTTGGAATTAAATATGTTATACAATGCTTTTGGAATGACTGCAAATGGTTTAATTTTGGCTCAAAAAAAGATCGGTCATTCTCTCTAATAATACAAATATATTTTTCTGCCTGTCGGCATCGCACAGTCGCTCATTAGCGGAGATATTAATTACTTTATATTTTCTTTTGTCCTATACCGATTGTCACTTTCTTACCTTTACTGTTCTGCCACGTTGCCAAAAAGTTTTCTTTGCAGTCATGTTGCTCATTAGGCAAAACTCGTCATAAAAAGTAACACAAGCGCTCCAAATCAAACAATATAGATAGCTACTGTTATGATTAATTCTATTACTTAAAAATTACCGTCTAATCTACATTTACTTCGATTTGAAACACGAAAATAAGCATAGACAGCTGCCGTCTATTGTTTTACTAAGCTTAAACCGCATCTGTGGTTCATTAATGCATCCAGTTTCCTCAGCTAGAAGGCTGCTGGCAATTATCTTAATTTACCATGCTGCAGCGTGAACAATAGAAATGAAATTTAATTTCGTTCCCGTTTTCTAGCTAAGATTTTATCTATAAAGAATATTATTTACGTTGCTTCGAAATGGGACTTTGCAACTTCATCTTGTTTAACTGATTTGCATATTAAAACAACCCAAGGGGATGAATTTAAAAATTCTTTTTAATTAATCGAAATTCTCTCAAGGAGTACTTTTAATTTTAATTGAAGAACCTTTTCAGTCATAATTAGGAATATTTTAATTTTAATTTCATATTCAGAAGATCTCCATTCAAACCCAAGGGCGTAGATGCGAGAGTAAAAAATATGACGAACAACTAAAAAATAGGGAATATGACAATGCTGGTCAAATGGCAAGGCTCGTGAAACACAAGGTTAAATACAGTCTAATAACCTTTAGTGAAACTTACTAAAATACCTGACGTACCATGTGCAAGGAAGGGTAGAAGGTTTAAGATTATTTGCTTGCGATATTTTAAGCCCAACAAATAATATGGCAACGCAGCTGGAGTATGTGATGCATTGAAAATTTCTGTATTTTACTTGATTTTTAAAGGTGTGGTTAGCAATACGTCGCATTAGAATAACGAAGTTGCATCTGACCCTCCAACCATTTTGTGTTAGGGACGTGTAAAGATTCAGCCTTGAATATCAGGCTTATTTTAATTCGTGAAAAGTAGAATATTGACATACGTAGCTTTTAACCCAGAAAACATAATGAAAAGCCACAGCCCACTTTATCAAAGTCGGCTGTGGCTAAGCTTAAATCTTTTGACATATATCGATAGCCAGTGATATATTCTACAACTTTAGAAATAAAACTATTTTATATTTGTATACACTTTATTAAGAAAAACTTAAATTTACTTTTTAACATAAAATTATTTTGCCCGCCCACGTCGCGGAAAATATATCTACAAGAAAACTAAACGTAAAAATATGCATAAATCCCTAAACAAAAATAAACATAGTAACAAAATAAAGTTTAGTCCTTGCAAATAAATATTTTCGTTTTGCTGAGGAGATACGCACATTCTCGGTACATGTGCTCACCTTTGGCATAGCTGACATTGTAGCCATGCTTCCTTAGACTTTGATCTACTAAATAAATCGTTACAGTAGAGACAGGCATAGTCATCTTCGCTGTCACTAACGTGGTAGGGATCTTCTTCATCACTAGTCTCTGTCATATGTCCAACTCTTACAACACATCTTTTACTCTTTCTCTACTGCTCCGTTTTTTTTCGTATTTTTATTTTCGTTTGAATTATTGTCTACAAGCTTTCTTGCCCAATTTACTTTTCACGAATGCTTTGAAGATAAGGAGTCTCGGTCAAAACATTTTGACATCCAACACTTTTACGTTTATCAGTTTTTCTTACGTTGCTCTAGGGCACAACTCTTGAATGATATTACAGTTAGAACTTTGTTATTCTAATGCGACGACTAGATACTTTGAGAAACAACACCTCTTGGGTATTGCTTTAAGCCTACTAAAATAATACACGTTATTACAAGCAATTCAGTATTATTGTTAACGATTTTCCAAAAATAGGAATTCCGTGGATTCTATGTCCGCGATTGCGTCTGTTGTCCAAATCTGAACTTGACGGATAATAATTACCAGGATATGAGTTAGAAGAGTCAGAGTCGGTTTCGCGGAGTAATGTCTTTCTGCCACTTTGCACTTTACTGTGTTCACCGCTTGTCGATGGGCTATCAAAGTTCGCACTAGTTACGCTTCTTCCGGGCTCCACGGTAACACGCTTACGTCTTTTTCTTATTACTGACGGAGCTGCCCTCTCTTTCAATTCATTTAAAATATCTACAACTGCCTGGCTCACATTTTGTTTTATTGTCTGCGTATTTTCTGATGAAGCAATTAATCGTTCCTTTGGGTTTTCAGAATCAAGCGTGAACAGGCCAGTTTATATTTTTTTTGCCTGTATTTTCGGATTCGAGTTTGTACTGAACTAAACGCGAAAGGGCAGGAAATTCATCCTTTGGCAGTGTACTAAACGTTAGACTTCCTGGTCTCTTCCATGTAGTTATTTCCCGCCAATACCTTTTCAATGGAGCTTAAAATGCAACGTCCAGAGGCTGCATAATATGCCTTGCGTTTGGTGGCAAACATATGAATTTAATGTTTAGTCTTTCACATTCTTCAATAATTTTTCTACAGAAATGGGAAGATAAGTTATCTCCAATCAGAATCCTTTTTCCTGGCTTGTTCCGAGGGTAACTGACCACAATAGTCCTAAACCAATATAGAAAGCATATACCATCAAACCAACCGCTTTTGGAGCGGTTGTAATGCGCATTAGGTGGTCCTCCTTCGGTCCACTTATCCCACATATTCTCTGCGAGATAAACGACATATGGCGGTAATATGGTACCATCTGCAGCCGCGCATACATTACACTAATGGACATCTTCGTACTGTTTATGATTCGCTCGGGATATTTTGTTCCTCTTTTGCAAATAATTTTTTTGTCCGAGGATCATCCGTCAAATTTGTCTCGTCATAATTGAGGAGACAATCGGAACTTACTCCTTCAAGTTCATTTTGATAAAGTTGGAAGAACCTTTCCAGGTCACCTTCAGTAACGTTAGCTCGTTTTCTATGCGGTTTGAAAGAACATTTGTATGTCTTTGTAAGAACAGGTGCCCAGTCCCCTGGACGACCTGCTAATATTTGTAGTTTGTTTTCACCCCTTACTTTACGCTCTATAGTAGATTCAGGGACTTTAAACCTTTTCGAGGCTTCACTATAGCTAAGATTTTGTTCTTTAACTCCATTTACTGCATTGCTTAGTGCCTCCTCTGTATACGATTTGTATGGTGCGAAGTTTTTACCGCCCTTCCGTGCATTGGTATACGGTCTTTTGAATGTGCGGACCATCTGCAACAAATAATAATATTATTATATAGTTATAAACAAAATTTGAACACAAATGGTCTACACTTTTGGACTTTTAATGGCAACCCAAATAGCCCCCGAGATCCACCCAATTTGCCCCCCTCTGCAAAAAATCGTTATCATATCTCTGGGTTAAGGAAAAAAATATGTTTAAATACAGGAAACGAGTCACAAATGATCATATTTTCAATATTAGCAGTAATAATTCTGAGTTTACTTACTGTGAATTCCACACAGACAAAAGTTTGCCAGGCAAAAATTCACGTGCTCAACAGGTGACAAAATCAACGTGCTAACAAATCCCCTGTTGGGAATCTAAGAGCTCGCAGGACGCGTTTTAAGGATGCTCTATACATATGTCGCGAACATCCACCTAAAAAATACGAAAATCTATGTAAAATTACTGAATCCGAATTTTTTGTTCGTCCTTCGATCCGGAATTGCGAAATCGGTCAAAACAAAATTTTTTTGAAAAAGCAGAAAAATATGACTAAAATATTATTTTTTGCAAACTACTGTTTAACTTGCTTAAATGACGTCCGATTGATCTGAATTTTTGATATGATATTTTGACACATTTTTCCATTTTTAAGATGATACCATATATTATTAGAAAATTTTAAAAAATTACACATGGCCTAAGAACTTTTTTTGCTCCCCTTTACACAAAATATCATCATTTTGCAGTGTAAAATACTCGATCGAGAAAACTTTTTTATCCTTCAAGTTTGGTAGGTACTATAAGCAACAAAAGTGTTCCTGACAACCCACATAAACTTTTTTATTAAAAACTTTTTTTGATACGGCTTTTAGTTTTGACTGTATAATTATTTAAAATCCTAGAAAATTTAAAGAGACCGGGCGCCCGAGGCCGCGCTATATACATACTTCTATTATCACTGTTCGATGTAGGGGAACGAATAAAGCGGCTATGCGAGAGAGAGTCCATATAAGTGCAGCAAAGAAGCATATTAGTTACAAACTTAAAAAAATTGTGCATTACGGGATAGGTAAAAATAATATCTTTTATTATTTATAATTATTGTAACGTAGTAGATGGGTAGTACCTACAATGCTGGAAATATAATGCACACAATTTTGTATATACCTACTTACTGTTCAGTCTTCAACGCATTTTCCTTCGCACAGACAACTTATGTTACATTTTACATCTGCTTTTAGGCATTTGCACTTTGCTGAACATTTAAATAATTTGCAATTACAAAACGAAGATAGTATGATATATTTTTTCCCAATCAGGTATATCAACTTCATCTCGTATTTCATATGTTTTAAAATGAAAATTTTTCGATCTTCTATATCTCTCTGCTTTCTTTAAACTTTCTTCAGAATTGTAGCGATCACCAACACATACGACGAGACGACATGCGACCGTTCTGGGGCTTCAGCTTTAATATTAACGAAATGTATTTTAAAAATAATTATCTAAATTTTCTGCATTTACAATTCTGGGATCTGAATAAGTGCCATCATATCTATTATATATGCGGAGTTAAAAGTATCATATTTCTATTGGCATGCAATACAGCTTAGTAGGTTCTTCTTTTAATTCTTTTAACACGTCCTTATAGAATTCAGATCGAAAAGTGAAGATGGATAAAAAGTCAATTCGTTAGTTAGAGAATATACCCAAATTTTTGTTTCCTCATCAAGTTCTCGAGTAAAATGTAGATTTCTTAACATTTTTGCTTCACTTAGGAAAAAGTGTTTGGGTTACTCACCCACAATAGCTTCATTTTCTTTTTTGCTTTTTCCTTTGCGATAAATAGATTTAACTTTACTCTTTCAATTTTTTCTGCGTTTTCCTTGTTTGCC
>MU182173.1:157619-224993 GCA_016904865.1 Pissodes strobi | reverse complement strand
TATATTTTATTTTTATGTCTCTTTCGTGCTTCGCAATTTGAATTGTCACCCAATTCTTGAATTCGGTGAAAGATTTGTTGGTTGTTATTTTTTTGCCATTTTCCAGATCTCATTCTGCTTATTAAATGTTAATATCTGTTTATGTTTCCGTAAACCCTTACTATCACGACTTTTATTGCATAATATAAATATATAAACATCTGAATGAGAAGATGTACATCGTTCACCAGTTTTAGGGTCAGTTTTAGGTTTGGAAGTATCGTCCTCCTTTCAGATTTTTTTGCAAGCACTTTGTGGTACCGTGCAATAACACAACAAAACTTCTTTAATTACTAATATATTTTCCGTTCCGTATCTAAATACAAAATTAATCAAATTATTTAACACAACTAACTCGATGCTCACTCATCGCCTTGTTGCCGTAGACTACTCCCCGCCTCAACACGTTACGTCATCGGTGCCGGTCTCCACATTCCCTCCTTTTTTTCCAGTCTGAGTGGCTCAACCCTTGGTGTTGTAAGTTGTCCCTCTTCTTCTTGGTTGATCGTTATCTCGTCTCCCGTTGTGGTCTGGTCCGTGATGGAATCTCCTTGAGGCTGGGCAGAAACTGGAGTTGTTGATAGGATATTGGGGTCGTGATAAGGTTTAATTGGGATTTTCTTTACATGTGATATGTGTCGTTTGAATGTCTTTCCGTTACTTTCTATTGTAACCTCGTTTCCTTTCCTCTCTTTTACTTTGAATTCTTCGTTTAGAAATCTACTTTCCAACTTGTTTGAAGTTGTCATATTAAGGGTAACACCTTTATCGCCCGGTTGTATGTCATAATGCCTCGCTTTTCTTGCAATATCTTCCTTTTCTTTCCTTTTTTGTTTATTTATCATATTATTATCTCTGGCTTCGTCGTCTATATCCGTATTAATTAGATCTTCAATGGACGGCATTTTATCTCTGATGTTTCTGCCAAATAGCAGTTGAGATGGAGATTTGCCCAATGTGGTGTTACGTTGTACATTAATATAAATTTTTGATTTTTTTTGTGATAGTCCTTATTGTTTGCATAAGCAATTTGTAGTATTTTAATTATTGACAATACATGGAGTTCCTTTTCAAAGTCTAATGATTTTCGTCTTGCAGTTTACACAATCTGGTAAGCGAATCGGCAATATTAAACTTCCCTGATTTATAAACAACTTTAAATCTAAAGGCCTGCAGTCTTAATAACCATCGTTCTATACGAGCAGGTGGTTCGGATCTTGGTTTAAATATCATCTCCAATGGATTGTGGTCAGTTACGAGCTCGAACTCTAGGCCAGCAAGGTAGAAATAAAAGCGCTCCACTGCCCATACTAGCGCCAAGCTCTCTTTTTCGGTCTGTGAGTACCGTTTTTTCACCTCCGATAAACATTTCCTTGCAAACAAAATTGCTTTGGGACTCTGTAGATAATCAAACTGTAGAAGTACTGCTTCTAGTGCTACTGGGCTAGCAAATGCATTTAGCCGAGTTCTTCATTTTGTATCAAAATACGATAAAGTAGGTGGCTTAGCTAGAAATCTCTTAAGTCTATCGAAATGTTGTTGATGACTATCATTCCATTCAAATACTGCATCTTTCTTTGTAAGTTGACGTAATGGTTCCGTGGTTGTTCCTAAATCGGGAAGGAATTTTCCTAAGTAGGTAACTAAACCTAGGAAGCTGCGAACTTCTTCTTCATTTCGAGGAGAGCGGAATTCCATAATTGTTTTTACTTTTCTTTGATCTGCCTCTATGCCATGACTAGACAATTTATGACCTAAAAACTCCAATTCCTTTACATTCCGTACTTTAAACAAACATTTCGATTTATTTAGTAAAACATTGTAGGTGTCCAAAACTTGGATAACTTTATTGAGACAGTGGCCATGCTCGGTCTCTGTAGCTCCATATATTATTATGCCATCTAAATAATTAAGACAGTTTTGACATGGTGTTAAAATTTCTTCAAAAATTCTTTGAAATATTTCTGGTGCAGAGTTTACTCCGAACATAAGACGTTTGTGGCGGAAAAGGCCTTTATGGATGATGAAAGTCGTGATCGGGTGACTTTCGGTCTATAGTTTCAACTGATGATATGCACTTTCCAAATCCAAACGGGAAAAATATTTTGCATTTCGAAGTTTCGTCATGAAGCTGTCAAAAGTAGGCAATGGGTAATTGTCTCTTTGAATTGCCTCATTTGCCCTGCGCATATCCACGCAAATTCGGATGTCTTTATTTGGTTTAAAAATTATTACCACAGGTGATATCCACGCGCTGGGCTCTGTAACTCTCTCAATTACATCTTTTTGTAACGCTTCATTGATTTTATTTTCTACTTGTAATTCGACCGATATTGGAAGTTTCCTTACCGGCTGTTGCACTGTCTTGACATGGAAATGGTGTGATCTTTTTAGGCATAGTTGCATTTACTCCTAACTTTAAAACACCCAGTTGTTTTGCTACATCTTTACCAAGTAAGGATATACCTATCTCCATTTACGACAACATAGAATTATGTAATAATTTAATTTTCATTCAGGATGTTAATAGTTGTCGTAAAACGATGAATAATTTTTCGTGGCTTTCCAGATGCATATGATTTCAAAACGTCTCTAGTTGAATTGTTTATGTCCCACACAATACACAATTGCATTATTATTCTCAAGTAATTTCCAATCTTTATCACTTATAATATTAGCCTTTGATCCTGAATCGATAAGTAATGTTAGTCGTACTCCTCCTACCATGCACTCAATAAGATCATCCGAAGAACTCTGGTGTAGTATATCTGTGTTGTCGATCTTGGAGCAGTCAAAATTTCTAATCTGGTAATTGTTTCCCTCTTCAAGCTCCTCGGTTTCAACAAAATTTACACCTGGTCTATACCTTTTTCGATTTTGGCCAGTCGAAGCAAACGGTTGTGGTCTCTTTAAAGATTGTTTTGTTTTACAACAGATAGCATAATGTCCTTGAAATCCACACTTCCTGCATTTTATATCTTTCGCCGGACAGGCTTGAATATTGCCTGCATGACCTCGTTTGCCACATCTTAAACATAGTTCAGTTTGTCTTCTACGTTAAAATCCTACACTGTTCACTGTAATTGATGATGATGATGATGTGCCTGGGTCACTTGTACCCTTGTCCATTGCTGTTGACTGGTTGCTTTATCTCTTGGTGAATTTGACGCAGCTCGATAATTTCATTCAAAGTTCGTTCTTTTTCCAGGAGTTTTTTCTTAAGGTCTAGTTATGCCCAACCATCAATAATTTTATCTTTCATGCTTATTTTGGTGGCTTCAATTTCGCTTTTACCAAATGAACATCGCTTTGCTTGTTGCCTGATTTTCAGTAAAAACTTATTAAATTCTTCTCCATCTTCTTTCCGGATGCTTCGAAATATGTGCCGTTCAAAAGTTTAGTTTTGTTTTGGTGAAAAGTAATCGGATAATTTTCCAACAAGTATTTTAAAGACGTCGGTAGTTCCTTCATCATTGTGAGTTTCTATAGCTCCATGTATACTATAAGGCACTTCCTGTAACTGCGTGCCTCCTAAATGTAAGTTTATTTCTTTTCTTCTCCGCGCTCGCAATATCTTCGGACGCTAAATATAGTTCCAAAGATCTGAGCCATTTTTCCCAATTACCCCTAATCAAGGATTTATCAAACACCTCACATAAAGAAAGGTTTTATTTTAGTTTCTGCCATCGTAATCTGTAATTAAATATACCTTTGAATGTATTTTACTACTTGTATTGAGAAAGTAATTCGATACCGTTAACGTAAACATAACTCTTTGTCTGAACTTTATAAAAGTTTCAAGGAATTTAGATAGAATGTTTATATAACCGACATTAAAAAAAAGCGCGTAGAGCGTAGATACTTTCTTTGTTAACTTGACCAGGCGGAATCTTGGCGATTATATAATAAATTAATAATATTCTCTAGTACCCTAATAATATAATGGTGGTAAGTATACAGTCGAACCCCATATATTTTGGGCCCATTCGAGTAATTCGTTTGTTCCCTAAAATTTACTTTATTCGTAAAAGGAATATTCTTGATATTTTATTTACTGAGATCAACAAATCTGCCTCGTAATATCAATAACGTCGGTACGTAATTCCGAAATAAATATATACATATATATTGCCTTGTTTATTTTAATCTAATAAAACAGTTTGGTCAGAGACAAGGGGAGAGACAGTTAAGAATTATATAAAAAATTTGTCCCAGCATGCCATCTCTTTTACTTGATACATTTCTGTGTAGCGCTCTCTTCATCTAGCCTAACCAAAGGGTATTGTAGATGGAGCCAAAGTCGTGTCGACGCTGTTGCAACAAGAAATGATATATGTCTTTGTCTAACTCATGGAATACTGCGTTAGAAGCTGAACAGCTGAATACTAAATGACTTTGACAGTGTTTCTGATGACAGTTGACAGTTCAATACGTTTTGACTTTTGAGTTGTTAGTTTGGCTTGTTGGTGTTTTTTTATATTTTTTGTGTTAATTTCACAATTTTCTATTTGAACCATATACTTTTTCATTCATCTTGTGACTGAAACGTTAATTTGTGTAAGTACTTAGTGGAGTGGATCAGTGGACTATTTAATAGAGACAAAACAAACAGCATCATGGCTGCCGAGCCTGCTTGCATTGTTTGTGGATTAAGAAAAGATGAAGTTGAAAAAATGCACTATTTTCCTTCGTCCCTGAAAAGGTAAGCATATGAAAATTAATTATTTCAGATAAGGCTGCTACAAATACAACACAAACACGTTTACTCACTCTGAGTCAAACCCTAATAATTAAACCATTGCATGTCTTCTAGCGGATACCATTGGTCAAAAAAGTGTGGCACTGAAACTCGCCCAGTGCACAAAAAAGATTGCACCAATTCATTACCTACCAATTGGGTATACGATTTGACCTTGAGTTCAAAACTTGGCTTTTCGAGGATCGAGTATTGAGTCGAGGTGCAGTGCTGTGAAGGCTATAGAAAAATGTTATTGACCATTTGTTATCTGATCCCTTGTCGGATTTCGTTATTTTTTCTTTTGGCAACACCATCGGTGCCACACGACCTTCAAGGATTCGTGCAGATCTGATTGCACTCGGAGCAAGAAATGTCGCACCAATTTTCCAATGGTATACAAATGCTTGCCCTGCACTGGCCAATGGTATACACATTTTGCACTCGTGCCGCACTAGTTTTACCAATGGTATTCGCTATTATAATAATAAATTGGCTTCTATAATAAAAACTTTTTCAACCTTATTTTATACTTGACCCAGGACTTGACCAACTTTTGCCTTAGATCTGCTACAGAAACATGATCATGTTAAAATAATATTACTTACTTTTTTAGATCCAAAATTTGGCAAGAATGTTTGGGAATGAAATATACTGGAGAGTCGCTGAAAAACTTCAGAATATGTAACAAACATTTCTCTTCAGATTCATATATGGATTTGACAACCTATAAGCTTCGACGAGATGCAGTTAATATGCTTTGGATCCCATCTGAAATACCTTCTTCGACCAATGTAAGAACAAGCCTTGATGATGTCCAAAGTGCATGTAAAGGTAGCTAGTGTAATGTTAGTGGGCTAGTTCCAGTAGTAGTAAGATAAGAATAGATTTAACCAGAGATTTAACCTATCACGTGTCACACGTCACACAGAAATAACACTAACACCAAAAAAAAAAAATGGATTTAAATTACATAAATGTATATATAATAAAAAATACTCCACATCCAGACGTTTGGCCTAAAATTTACAATCACTTACTCATCTCAACAGTTGTCTCTTACCAATTATTGCACAAGAGCTTCGACACTTGAATACAAACTTAATTACTGCCGAGAAATTTTTCATGACTCTGGCTTTTCAACCATAATTATTCACCTCTTTTGATGTCATAGGGGCTAAAATGGTTAACCAACTTGATGGAAGTTTAAAAAATAAATATTTGTATTTAATTTTGTATCACTTAAGTTTCAAATGTCAATTAACTTTTTTATTCTTCTTCATTTAAAGTCAAAGGGTGAATGAACTTAACAAACATTTTTGTGTTGTTTCCAGATGGAACCATGGATGCAACCCCTGCCCAAGAAATAGTACCACAGGCATCTACATCTCAAGTTCCTACCCATAATATATCTACAACATCTATTGTCAAAGAAGTAATATCCCTGCCATCGACATCACAAACTCCTACTTTTCATAAGAGACCAATGAAGGTATTCCGGGACATTGAAAACCTGAAATTCAATAATGCTACACCAAGGAAAAAGAAAAGAAATAATATATAATTTTGTATTTGTATAATGAACTGTGACATTTGTTTGAATTTTTCTAATCATTTATGAGTTTTTATTTTAAGTAAGTACATATGGTAGGCATATCTTGAATTCACTTATAGTGTAAGTGCCCAGCGACATAAAGTTGCATTTATGAATACTGTCTTGGAAATTTTAGCGTGGCTTAATTGCGGCTAGTCTACCACCTTTTCCCTTTATGAAAACTTTCGTAGTGGGGGCGTTTGCTTTCCAGTTCTTCCGAAAGCCGACCATTTCGCGTAGTGCAAAAAATGTATGGATACTGTTTTTATTTTTAATGTAATCGCGAGGCAAGTTTATGAAACGCGCGAAAAAAAAGTGTCCGACAAAAATTTTGGGGCGTTAAGGGTGTCCGACAATTCAAACATATCCAATTCATGAGTTAAAAAAATTTATGAATAACGAGCTGATTTTTTCAGGATTACTTAATAAAAATATGTAGAAAATAAATATCCAATTGTCCGACAAATTACATTTTCCGATTTTCCAGTCCGACACGGAAAAATCATCGGTTTCACGAAGCCAAAAAATTTACGAATAACTGTCGGACAAAAAAGAATCATGTATGTAAAACAAGTACTCGACATGTGGTATAAATGTCCGACAAATATGTCGGGAACAATCTGCAGTCCGACAAAAAAACGTTAATTTTAAACAGCATTATGTTTCAAGTATTCATTAATTGTGATAAAGTTTTATAAGCTACTGTAAATGGATTGTGAAATGCGTAAATAGTTAATAATATGTATTGAAACCTTGATTGAAACTTACCGACCCCCAGTATATGTATTACCTTCTTAAAGTCGGCAATCAGACACGTGATCGTACAATTTTTTACAAACCTATTTCGACCCATCCATTACGTTGTGTATTTAGTAGCTCCCAAATTCTTTTAGAGTTTGGAACCGCAATAATTCTTTTTTATTTTCCTTCTTGGGAACTCTTGTTTCCCCCTTTTTTTCTTTCTTATCTTAGCAATTAATACTCCAAGAACATTTAATACATTTATTAAATAAACGGAACCATTGAGCACATGTTAACCCATCAGATAACCCTGACGTCCTACTGATAGAACGGCATCTTTAAAAATATCTGCGCACGCCAATGGTGAGAAATTTGGCTCGTCATCTATAAGTGAGTTTCGGGACAACCTTATTTGACAGTTCCGCGCCGTATTGCTTGCGCAGCGCTGCATGTTTTTGTTTAAGTTAATTATAAAAGTGAATAAAAATGGCCGAATATAACATCAAGTTTGCTAGGTAAGTATATTACTCAAGAAACATTCAATAACTTATTAGCGTTAGCTTTATTTTCATGTATATACCAAAATAACAATATATTTACTGATAACTTCAATAAGGTATGCTGGTCGTTGGCAGCGAACCGCCATTTATTGCCGTCCTTTATATAGGCCATACTTTACGAAATAAAAATTTGATTACTTATATTATTTTGTAAGTAATGGGTAAAGTAAAATCTAAAATTACCTCTATTTTTCATTTTTAGTGGTTTTTCAATGCATGAAGCATTAGCAATGCTCGAGGAAGACGATTTTCCGCATCATCCTTCAGCTGACATTGTCATGTTACCGCCCGACGACGACTGTGAAACCGACGAGGATTCAAGCCAGGAAGATACGATGTGCCTGATAATTTACCCTCTGCTCAGCTTAGGGCTCCAGCAGAAATACGGGTACCTCTCTAAGATTCGGATTCGGAAGATGACAACATTCCTCTGGCTCAACTTATTCCAAAAAGAGTGAAAATCCGCTCCAAAATTTGCCAAAGTTTATAATAATTGGACTAAAAGTCATATTCCATATGAGCCATGTAACTTTGATTCAGGTCAACAATTTGACTTAGAAGACGCAAATGACAGTTCACCGGTCTCCTTGTCTTTTAATTTCTTTGATGACAACGTTTTTGACTTACTCATTGAAGAAACAAAATAAATCATTATGCGGCAAAAAAAAAAATAAATATAACAAACCAGTTACTGTCCGAGGAATGAAAAGTTTCGTTGGTATATCCGAGACGTAAAATGTTTTGGGAACAGGATAAAGATGTAAATAAAACATTCTTGTTTCAGAGGCGCTTTCCAGAGATAGGTGTGATCACATAATGCAGAGAACGACAATTTGATTACTAGTGATATATTTGCTAAAGTTCGTCCTTTGTTTACTCTATTGAGTCAAAATTTCCTAAGATATGCACCTAAAGTTGAGACCCATAGTGTTGATGAGGGCATGGTACCCTATTTTGGTTGACACGTTGCGTTGGCCTCAAAATAACTCTTATTTTTTTTGATAATTTTTTTTCCAACTTGCCGTTTTTTGAATATTTATCTGCCAAAGGTATTCGAGAAACTGGAACCGTTCGCTCAAACCGCATTCCCAAAAATCCCCTCAAGTCATCAACTCAAAAAATGTCCAAGAGGTACGCATGATCACAAATCCGATATAAACAAAAAATTAACAATTCTTAGTTGGAATGATAATAGCGTGGTTTCGATGGTATTCAATGCTGTCGGTTTGAATCCCATACGGATGGTAAAACGGTATTCAACGGAATGATACCTAATAAATAACTTAAATAAAGGTAATTTTTTTTTTTAATTTTCATACCTCAGAAATAAGTGGGTTAACATAAAACAAATCTTAATAAGTGAGGAAAGAACATCTTAATTTCCTTAAAGCTCAGTATGAACATAGGTAGGTTAAGTCCATTTGTTAAACTCTCAATATACTTAATTATGCCACCTTTCATAACTTGTAGTAACATCCAGGACGGCAGTACTTAATATTACCATTTTTAATTCCCGAATCAGTTCACCTATTAATATATTAGTCTAGAGTAATTGGATGTGATACCTGTCACTTATCACATACAACACGCCAGTTATAATTTAGGTATAACTTAACGTCTCAATGCTAACATATTATTGGCGAATATTTAATTTCCGATTTTTTTTGTGGGCGTGGTACGTTGTACCTGATAATTATTGCATTGTTCTCTTCTCATAATATTGCATTAGTCCAGAACGAAGATTTTAAAATGGGAAACAAGTCAAGCAATATAATTAAACACCAAGCAAGCCGAAAGACAACGGTTCAGGAGCGAACACACAGTTCCTAACAACTCCTGTCGGACATACATGGATTTTGTCAATTAATCATGCCGTCGCGTCGCCATACTTGAGCATGGCCTATCGCGACTTGTACGAAAAGGTACAGACGATCAGCGAATTCATGGCAGCGCAGCGGGCCGCAGGTATCGCGATTTTTTCTAGGAATGTTCGATTGTTCCGTTGCCACTGGGGTATAACATACACACTCCAAGCATTAGTACAACGACTAAATTAAAAAAAACATTTTGCTTATTTTTTACGCATAAGGAAATGTTTTACTGTCGGACAACTTATTCATTATGTTCTCTAGTTCATTTCAAAGCAAAAAATCGAAAGAAGAAATTGTTATTCGTACATTTTTTGGCTTCGTGAAACCGATGATTTTCCCGTGTCGGACTGGAAAATCGGAAAATGTAATTTGTCGGACAATTGGATATTTATTTTCTACATATTTTTATTAAGTAATCCTGAAAAAATCAGCTCGTTATTCATATTTTTTTTTTTAACTCATGAATTGGAGGTGTTTGAATTGTCGGACACCCTTAACGCCCCAAAATTTTTGTCGGACACTTTTTTTTTCGCGCGTTTCATAAACTTGCCTCGCGATTACCTTAAAAATAAAAACAGTATCCATAAATTTTTTGCACTACGCGAAATGGTCGGCTTTCGGAAGAACTGGAAAGCAAACGCCCCCACTGCGAAAGTTTTCATAAAGGGAAAAGGTGGTACACTAGCCGCAATTAAGCCACACAAAAATTTCCAAGACAGTATTCATAAATGCAACTTTATGTCGCTGGGCACTTACACTATTATTATTGTTTGTATTACACTCTGACTATTAATTTAAACTTATGGCCTATCATGGTTTTTCCCATTCGCACTGCTCTTATGTTATACATGTCTGGGGCCATAGTAGGCAGGCGGGCAGGATATTTGCACTCCAGAGGAGGGCTGTCAAAGTTGTTGCGTACTTTACTATAGGGCGGATGTCAGACAGGCTTTTGTGGGACTTAATATCTTAACTTTGCCATTTGTTTATATCTTGGCATGTTCGCTCCATGTAAAAAGAAACATTAACAATTACAATTTATTTTTAGAACACCATTATCATAGTACAAGAAATAAAAATAATATTAACTTATTTTTTTTAAGATAGAATAAATCGTGCATCAGCACCAATTACTATGGTCCAAATTTTTTAATAAACTCTGGTGTTAGGAATTTGGAAGAAAAAGCATTTATTATTGTTGTGAAAAAGGTATTTATTAACAAAAGCCTTCTATAACATACAAATGTTAATAATTTAAATGGGACATTAGAGTTGGTTTAGTTGGCTAGAATGAGGACAAGTTTCCTACCAATGTAATATATTGTCATGCCGTTAGATTTAGTCTTAGGTTTATTTATGTAAATTTTATTAAATATGTTGATCCATTATGTTCTGAACTTTATACCTTAACTTTTCTTATGTGACGATTGTAAAAATTGTAATTTAATGAACATGAATAAAGTCAGTACCAGTATCAACTGACTCTATATATTAGTGAATATATTTTTTGTGAAATATGTCTGCATTTCGATCAACATGCCTTGTCTATTGTCTACTGTAGATTATTTCGATACTTTTTCGATCAACTTTTCGTTATAGGTTTTTGTCACCCAAAATTTTGAAAAGAAATAAATTTTGAGCATTTTTTAAAACTGCTTTTTTCTTATATCAGCGACTTTGATGCTCTTTTTGATGAGGTGAAGATTTTTAAAATTTTATTATGTATTTGTGTGAATATTTATCTAAAACTATTTGTGAACAACATCTCAACAACTCATCCTTTTTAAAATTAATCATACGAATACATAATAGAATTAAAAGATCTTCACCACATCAGAATGGCTAAAATATAACAATAAAGCAATCAAAGAAACATTCAAACCTCCCGCGCTTTTGGCGGCCCATGCTAATCGCGCCATCTACTTTCATCTTTGGTGACACCAGACAGAGAGCATCGATCTTTCTTTCCTCGTCTATTACTTTGTACCTTTCTTATCATTTAGTTGAGCGTCTCTCCCCTTGTCTCTGGTTTGGTGTTGAATAATCATCGAAACACATCGAAACATTCCCGAGCTTCTTACATAACGAGTAGTTAAGAAAATCTGAACATCTATACTAGTCATAATAAAATATATAGTATCCACCTTAGTGTTTTAAAATAAAATTACGCAAGCTTGTAGTTCGGCAAAATTATAAGCAAGAGATGGGCTTGATTTATATATTTTCAACAATGGATATAGAAAATAGGCCCTTCTATTGGTGCTTACAGCCCTTTTTTGTTGGTGCTCACAGCCCTTCTTTTTTTGGTGCTCTCAGCCCGTCTTTTGTTGGTGCTCTCAGCCCTCTTTTATTGGTGCTCTCAGCCCTCCTTTCAGTGGTGCTCTCAGCCCTCCTCGATGTCTACTATAAACATCGGAAATAATCGTATACATATCTTATTTATTACAGTTAGTTTTATCATATTTATTATGTATTTATGGCCCTACTTTATGGTTCAGACAAATCCTCGTCGCCAGTTTGTGGTACCGTGCAATAACACAACAAAACTTCTTTAATTACTAATATATTTTCCGTTCCGTATCTAAATACAAAATTAATCAAATAACCAAATTATTTAACACAACTAACTCGATGCTCACTCATCGCCTTGTTGC
The DNA here is from genome assembly GCA_016904865.1 of Pissodes strobi. Lineage (NCBI taxonomy): Eukaryota > Metazoa > Arthropoda > Insecta > Coleoptera > Curculionidae > Pissodes > Pissodes strobi. The sequence continues at coordinate 212,799 of MU182173.1, read as the reverse complement.
CGTAGACTACTCCCCGCCTCAGCACGTTACGTCATCGGTGCCGGTCTCCACACACTTCTGGTGTAAGTTCGTCTATACTTAGCGTGATAAACAGAATTTAGTGATAAAAACACTTCCATTTTGTCATCATGATATTTAAGAGCTATGGATTGCTTATCGGATTTTTCTCTACATGCTTGAAACAAGTAATGAATGCTCCCTTTTGTATCGCCCTGTACGGTTTCCATGCACTACTCGATTGGCACAAAACGCATTTTTTAAAATCTATATTTCGACTCATATTTTGTGTTGGACAAGAGGACACAGTAAACACACAAGAACGATTAAGACTAAACGTAAACTCTAACTTCCATTTTACAGGGATTCCCGTGCTGCTGCGACCTTGGTCGAAGATTCGAAGTGTTTTTGGTAGGTCGGCCACCGATAAGGTGAACTTTTATGCGCGCCGTATTTTCAATAATAATTAACATGAAAACAAGACGATTTTTGAAAAAGTTTCAAATAAAAAAATTCCCATATATTTGGCTACAACTTTCTCGCTTATAGTACCAATCTATCTTCAAAAATAAAAAAGTTTTCTCGATCGAGTAACATATTAGGTGTCCCATTGAAAAAAATTATCACCAAAGGCACATTAATTATTCCTAACTTTGTTTTCTGTTAAAACCGTCTTAAGACATGTTTGAGAAAGGCCATATTAAAATTTAATTTCGATCGAAGTTAAAATAAGGAAGATAGACATGATACACAGACTAAAGAGAGGTTTATGCAAAAAATAAAAATTTTGCAACAATTTTCAAGATTTCTGGAAATTTGTCAATTACTCTGATTTCGCAATTCCGGATCAAGGGGCGAACAAAAAATTCGATTCCGGCAGGTCATTTTACATAAGAATTCATATTTTCTAGGTGGATGTTCGCGACTTGTATAGAGGTGGTCGATTTCAGCACCTTTGGGTCCCAACCAACAACCAACTAAATGTGATATGGATGCAGCGTAAAATAATAATAAAGTTTTATTAAGAAAAATCTTAATCGAAAACTAAACAAAATAAAATAACGATTTACCTAAATATATTTTAATATTTAGTTTTATATTTATTTTTCACAACAAAATATTCTATTTTTGCACAAACCTGTGGTTTTAAGATGTTACGCGATTGTTGAGTTCTAGTCCCAGATAGTATGGCTTTAACTGGGACATTGTAGTGTCGAATGTCGTTATTTTGTGTTTCTAATATTGTGGGTTAAAACATTGCAGTGTCGAATTTATTTTGTATATTTAATATTGTGGATAAGTACTTTTAAATAACAATTACTATTCTTTTTACTAACTTTATAGTGCAGAAAAAAAATAAGAAGACATTTTACTTTTGTTTTGTCCCAAAAAGCAGGGCAAAAATGGGCTTCCCAAAATATTATTTTATTATGTTGGGATAGAATTAAGATTTAGACTTGCGGTTTGCACCCAAATTCCTTATTTTCCTTATCTTCTTTCCATCTAAATTTAAAAAAAAACCTTTATAACGTTTTAAATTTCCGAGAAAAATGGGAAAATTGTCGACTTTTTGACATAGCGCCCCCTAACGGCGACGCAATTATTGAATTTAGTTGCATTTAATTAATTAGGAAAAACCGATTTAAATGACGACAAAATGATTGAAATCGGTTAAAAAATAAAAAATGTTCATAACAAGTCCTCCACCCCTTATTTGAAGAGTAGGTACGTCCCTAAATAATTTTTTTCATAATCTAATTGTGTTTATAGGACTGACAATAATTATTTTCAACAGTTTCTTATGGCCTATTTTATATGAAAGCTCTAGGAATAATCGTTCTCGAGATATAGCCGGAGTACTTCCTTTGGGCATCCGGTACATTATTTCTCCTATACAACCACCTACGAAATTACTTAATTAATTAAATATCTGCCTCACTGGGCGAGCACACTCAAAGTTGTAGCAGGTATTGGTCTGGGAGTCGTTAAGGCTCAATGTCGGTGCCGGGAGAATTTTCTTCTGCTACGACAGCAAGGCCGCACTCATGGCGCTGAAGTCGGTCCGCACGCGCTCTTTGTTGGTAAGGGAGTGTAGAAGCTGGGAGCTGGGTAATTGAACATGCAAAGCTTAAAAAAGTTACGCTGGTCTGAGTAGTGGGACACTCGGGTGTACCAGGAAACGAGGCTGCTGATGCCTTAGCCACGCGGATACTTTGGGCAAAGATACATTACTTTGATTTGGGCCTGATCCCTGTGTGGGGATCGCCCAGAGTGTTCGCGAAAAAGCTAGTTCTCTAAACTCTAAAGGTGCTTACAAATTTCTAGATTTCAGCTAATCATTGACGCATTTAAGCCAAATTATGATAAATTGATGAATATAAATTATTTGTTTTAAGAAATTCGACCTTTTCATTCATAGAGTATTGTTCAAACATGTGATAGATTGATATTAAATGTGCGAAATTCGTTAATTCAAGTCATTCGTGATAAATTTAATTAAACATGTACTTATGTCAATTAAACATAGGTCAACTACACGATATATTTGTCTTCGCATGATATTTTTTTTCTGTGTACTGATACTGATACCACCTACGAAAATGACACAAGAAGCGTTCTTTAGATTCCCAAGAAAAAGGTTAATATCACACGTGTGTTGAAATCCGCTTCTCAATACGTGTGTTGAAAATTATTCGTCACGTCCTCTACAATCTACATCTGTCATGTCAAAATGTCAAATCAAATATGCTGTCAAATTGACACTTAGTTAAATATAGTTCTATTGAAATTACTTTTTGACACTTGTGTTGAAAAGGTTTTCAACACACGTGTAATATAAGGCGCGTTGTAACCGCGTTAACTGTACTTTTTTCTCATTTTCATAACTGGTCGTATTTTTCTTACGACCACTTATGAATATGACACAAAATACACTCTTTATATACTTAATAAAACACGATTATCACATGCGTGTTGAAATCAACTTTTCAACACTACTGTTGAAAATAATATGCTGTCAAATTGACACCACCAGAAATCTGCCATCTATTCAAATAAAGTCGTGTAGAAAATACTTTTCAACACGTGTGTCACATTTTTATCTACAACCATTTAATAATAGATGCGTAATACTTTTGATAGTAAGAGCATTATGTTATGCATAATAAAACAAGTATAGTATTTGGCTATAACCTTAGATTAGAAACCTTGTCTAAGGCTATAATGAACGACATTATAATGAAACATAATAAACTTTGATGATTATAACAATCGTCGCGAGCGGCTCGTGTAATAATAGTCATTTTCCTTTATTATGACCACCGAACATTACTTGTTAATGTTCGTTGTTATGGCCTACATTATACGCGTCTTATAGTATATTATATACCTAGGTTGAGAAGTAAGCCATTATTTACCGAGCACCAAGGATATAATGTGCGAGGTTATTAATGGCCTTCTCAACCGAGTTATATATAGAATTTTTTTTACTACTAACACTGATATATTACCATATTTGATTCGATTTGATTGTTATATTAGTCATTTTTTACTTATTTCTCAAATAGTTCGAAATATCAGGTAGCCTGTTGGAAGTTCAGATATCGTAACATAATCTCCAGACAGCTCCATACATACAAAGTACCTTCTTTCCATCTAAATTTTGACAAAATCGCATTATTAATAATACTATGGAATGAAAAGTGAGTCATACTGTATTATTTGAATTGATTAGATTTTGAAATTAATCATTTCCTACTCATTTTTGAAATAATCCGAAATGACAACTAGTTGTCAAAGTTGAAACTTAAATGACATTTTCCGTTTCATTATTGACCTAGGTTTTTTTTTAATATTATTATTTACCTAGGGTGAGAAATGTTACTTCTCATTTGAGGAATGGAGTAAATAATGGTGATTTATCATGTTAGTAGTAACAAAAAAATATATATTATTTTCAACAGGCCTGTGGCTTTCTAGCCAAGTTAACTGTTCTTATAAAAAGCAAAATATTTTCGCAGATTCGGTGTTGCCAGATCTATCTAAAGTTATAAGCGATTTTGTTGTTTTAAAAGATGCATTTTGAGATTATCGGCTTTAATCTCTTGTAGTTTTTATTGACTTAATATTTTATAAAAAACACAAAACAGGCTAAATCCCTGAGGTCTTTGAAAAACTATTGAACATTCGCCAAATTGGTATGAAGAGTATCAAATAAGCAGTCAATTTGCCATAGAATAAAATAAAATAAACAAATAAATTTATAAATTTAGTAAATGCCTGTTTTTTTTTACAGTAATTTCTTATTTAAATTCTTCATTTTCATTGTTTTCAAACTCCTAAAGCTAAAATTAAATTAAATCCCGTTTTGCGGTGCATCATCCCTCTTGGAACGACCACGTCGCCAAAACTGTATTTTCCTTGGAATTATGTTTAATTTGAGGGTATTTCATTCGCTTTTCATCGTAATAACGCTCCAATTCTAAATTAAAAATGCCAATTTCGGTTCGCGAGGATGAAAATGCTCTAACCAGATTAAAATTTGAGTCAACAGATTTAAAAGATGGTAAACTATATTGAAATTTAAGCCGTTATAATTTTAATATTCTCTTCCAGCTTGCAATATTGGCTATAAAGACCGGTCTAGAAATGAAAATTTGGTCTTGCTCTCAAGGAGATTTAACATGATCAAAGATGAGAGATATTTTTTATACTCTTTAGCACGTTTAAAACGCCTGGTGGCGTTGCCAAATAAGCTAAGAAGTAGGTATGCTTTCACCATACAAGCTTATTACATGTACTACATTTACTGTTTTGATTTTTTAGTCACATTTCATAATTGAGGCACTAACCATTCTCATACCTCAGTTGATAATTGAGGCAACTAATATTCTTACTATTCCTTTACATACGTATTATTTTTTATGTCCTTATGGCTTAATATCACAGATAACGTTCCTCGGACTTAATACATCGGACAGTGTTGCCAAATAAGGAGGAGTTATTAAAGTTGCAGGTTATTGCTATTTCGTTATTGGTTATGATAAATTAGATTTGTTCAAATACAAAAATTACATTTCGAAGGTTGCTTTAACTATTTTTTAAAATATCATGACGCATGGAACTTAGTATATTGTTATTGATTTCTTATAAGAATCCAGGTATTTACTATAAATTTAAAGCTTATTGCCAACCATTTATCAGAAATATTTCAGCCGTAGTTTAGCAAATTAATGAGGCTCAAATTCTCAATTGTTTTGGCTCAATTTCGAGAGCAACAACTCTTACAACCGTATAGGAATACAGAAACGTCGTAAAATTGAACAATAGCCGAACTACGTACAATTTTTCTTGGAAACTGTACCTACAATTTATTAACGATTAAGTTTATTTTAACAATAATAATTATATCAGCAAACAGAGGGATACTGTATAGTTAGAGTTCGGTAAATTAATAAAAGGACTTTCCGTTTATTGTTAGTTCCGAGATAAACAGCATAACAAATTTGTCTAACGAATAATACAAACGGTAGTTGAAATGAATGTAGGCCAAAGAACAAAGGAGGAACGGCAAAATAGAATTACGTATATCTTGAGCAAACACTGCGAAAATGTGTACATTCAAGAAAGAGATACTCTACGGATAAATAATTTTATTGTAGTATCTTAGTACATTTTAGTTCCCTCGGTTTTACGAACTTAAAGTCAAAAATAATAGTGCAAAAATGCATCGAATGCAGCTCCAATATAGCTGATGTATCTTGGGATCAGTAGTGCTAACATCCAACGTGTAAAATTCCAACCAACGCAACGATCCCAAAATCCCCAGATTTATCAAAGCAAAGAAACATCCTAAGGAGAAATCAATAACTGAAATGAATTTGTATGTGCAGTAAATAAGCCTAGTTTGGATTAGTGAGAGCAAACAACAAAGAATTATTGTGTGTTGGGTTTTTTAAATTCTGAGAGCATCTCAAATGTAATTATTATTTAACCAAGAATTATTGACAAATGATTGGAATTTCTAGGCAAGATTCTTGGAGCTTGTTCCTGTATTTCATATAACTTGATGTGTGCCACACGTGATTTTAAGTTTTTATTGATTTTTTCATGTTCTCCTAATTTGATTGCAATGAATGGGTCGGAAAAGTCATCAATGCAGTACAAAATGTATAGTACTAGACTTAGTACAATTCATACAATCTATCTTACAGCTTTCTCTTTCGTATAATAACGCCTTTTATCAATGTAGTACAAATATTATATTGTACTAAACTTAGTATATTTCATAAGAATACATTTTATGACTTTTTCTTCATCAAGATAACGGTGTTGTTCGTTTATCGATATGGTGCGGGTGTTAGACTGTATCAGACTTTGTACAAATTATTTAATTACATTTATTCACCTTCTTTTATAGTATTATCGCCGTCATTTACTGTATTTAACGATTTTGTACAATTATTACGAACTCGGTCCAACTTCTTGGACTTCTTTTTCTCTCTTTGTAAATATTGTAATATTATTTTTAACTGATGATTTCGGCTTCCCTTTTGCGAACTAAACTTACTTAGTTTTCTGCATAATTAATATTAAGTTATAATTCTATTGCTATATTATACGGTGGTGCCCTTATCTCATTTTATTCTTTGTTTTTAATTTTTGGTTTATTTCTGAATTTGACTGAAGGGAAAACCCTATCTTCCGAAATTTAAACTCTGATAAACTTTTCTTTTGAAATAAATACATATATTAGCAATCGATTCACATGTTATTGTGACTCGTTATTATGGAATGTTTCCATTCCTAGGGTCCTTTCACCCGGCTATAACCGTTGAAACTTTGTACCCACCCACCCGGCGTAGAGTAATAGTTCACTCAACCGGCTAGACTTGCTGGAACGCTCATGCAACACATGGATTATTTAAACAAAGCTTTAGGCTTACTTAATTTCGAGACTTGATAGCCAGTCCACTAATTTAAATGCAGATGATAATAATTTGTATAATAGAATATTACTTTTGATCAATCAGATAAATCTACTCGTAATGAAACAAAAACATTACTCACCATCAACAACAGTAATGTCCATTATGTTGAATACGCTTTCTCCTTCTGCTTATAACCTAATGCGAGATTATTTGAATTTACCCACCAAAAGATACTTGCAATATCTCTCGTCCAACCTAAATGTGTCACCAAGTACTTAACAAAATAGCACCGATAATGACAAAACTACAAATAATTATTTAAACTTCGTTTCTAGCTCGCTAACAGCCAATGAAAAAATTGTTAATTTGTTAATCGATAAGGTAGGTCTATGTTAGCAAGCGGTTAGACTACAGAGGCAAAAATCTTAATGGTGTAGCTTCTAATACAAATTCTTTGGCAACAACTGTATTAGCATTGCTGAGAAAAGGATTCGTCTAAAACATATTTCTAGAAATGTTTTCGGAAGTAAATTTTCGCATTCAGGGATCCTGAAGCAGAATGATTATTGTTACCAGGAATGCGACCTGGACTGGACTGTGTCCAACAACTCCGTCGGTGTTGTCGCTGTGCCTGGAAACACCGATTGTGACGACAAATGTACAGTTTTAATCTCCACAGAATATTTAAGTGAGTATCAGATTGATGATGAGTCAGCTAAGATATACATCTCAGGATATGCCGCTCACCAAATTTCAAAAAAAGAAAATAACTTGTGGTGTTTGCATTATTTCTTTATTTCTAAAAGAGGGACATTTCATCCAAAATGATTATTTCGACTACCTGCAACGTGGTGGCTTAAGTATCTCAACGGACATTAATAAAGTGTGGTCGGGTAAGTAAGGTGCTCTTTCATATGTGTGCTATTTAAAAAAATATATTAATGAGGTTTGCACTGAATATGTCTTTCTTAAAATAGTTAACCAAAAAGCTATTTTAACTGATTTAACTTTAAAAAATAGAGAACAGGATGAATTCTTCAGCAATTTTTTTCGGTATGTGTTTGTGGTAGGGAGTATATGTATATTGGCTTGGCCAATATTTTCAAATATTTTGCTTAAGCTTTCCACCCAGGGTGTTATTTAATAATTAACTTGTTTTTGTGAGCCAAAACAAAATACGTATTTGCTAGTTAGTGATTTATACATTTTTCAATATAAAAAGCCGCAGCAGCGCGAAAAACACTAAAACAAATAAGAAAGAATTTTTTGTGCCAATTTCAGTTTTATTAAAACCGCAAAAAACCGCTAAGCCGCTAAATGAAGTTTTTCCCATTTAATTTGAAAAAAAAATCCTGCTAGATCTAGCTGGAAAACTGATAGTTGACAACACTATACGTATACCTGGTAGAGGGCGCAACACTCGTTCTTGGCGTTTCATACTCAAAGATGCTTTCCCCAATATATTCAGAACGAATTATATCAACATAACATGTTTGAACGCTATTCTGCTTCCAAGCATAATATCCAACCTTAAATAAACTCTATAGAACCTACCAAATTGTTTTAATAATAACAGCAAATTAACTTCACCCAAAGAAGAAAAATTCAAGGCAAGAGAATGAAAAGAAGAAAAAGCTATTCGAATAAATTTTAATTTAATTTTAATCTCGGAACGAAAGAAATTCGTAAATAAAACAGCACACTGAAGGCTTAATCTTTGCAATTAACCGGTCTTATTTTTTGGAAATTTGCCCAGCCATTTATCAAAAAAGTAATTGCAAAAGGAAACTTAAACGAAATTACATCTTTTTATTTCAATTAATGCTAAGTCACGTCTGACGAGATTATTTGATTTAACTCAAACCCCTCTCTTGATGAGTTAAGAAATTACATTTAGTTTCATTAAGTCTTGTATTTACCTGAGATAGAATGGTATTTATTAGAACCGTTTGTTCATACAGTTGGTGTCAAGGATTTTGTTCTTTCCATAAAAATTCCGGCTTCAGGCACCGTTAGGAGAATTTCTATTGCAGTTTCTAATGAGCTTGTTTAAATGTGCCATACAGGGTGGCCCAACGGACATTTTGCATCTTGATATCTAAAATGAGCATGTGGAAAAACGCTCGGACTCGTCGATTTTTGATTCGAAGGCTTTTCAATTTTTTTTTTATCTACCTAGGCTTCAATCAGGACAATCCCTGAAAACTGAGGTGGAGAAATAGGCAGAGTACAATACTTATTTATACCGTGAAATAGGCAATAATTTTTCTCACAAATCAACTCTAATCTTATTAGACTGGCATTTAAGCAACATTTTTTTTTGTTAAATATATGTGTACGATTTAATCAGTTCAACGTGAATTGTTAGATTTGTGTCAAATTGATTGTTAATTATTAATAAAATCAAAATAGTTTATTCCATGATAGAAAGTGTAGAAGTGACCAACAGTTTTTATAGAAATAGCAACAATGCACAAGTATCTGCAACCATGCTCAACAAACAGCACCCTGAATTTTTTTTATATGTAAACTCACCGACAAAAAAAACCGGCACCTAAATTTTTGTAACAACTTTTATATGGCATAACTTTTTTATTTTTGATATTATTGCAATGATTTTTTCGCTGACGGATAGATCAATTTATTTAGATTTCGCTGCACTTTGTCCTGATGAAATTTTTGTTGCTTGAATATTTATATACCAGGGTAAGTCAAAATGGTGTTTTTACTCGTAAGTTTAAAACACCCTGTGGAAAAAACTCGTCAAACAACCTTGTTCCAGTATGATTTAAGTTAAAGCTGGATATGTTCTGAGCATTTTTTTTCTTAAATCAACTGGCTATCTCGTTTCTTTTATGAGCTACGCATTATTAAATGAAACGCTGCATTTTTCAATGCCAATAAAAATAATCAGCGTAAGATAATCAAGTTAACTAGTCGTTACTTTATTAGATTATTTTGACAGTGACGTTGCCAATATTATGTAATTAAAATGGCGTTGAACCACTGCAGACGTGGTTAAAATCGTCGGTTTATTAGAAGATGGTCGTAATAAAAGTTATGTTGCCCGTACTTTACGAATTCCGCGATCAACCGTACAAAATACTTGAACTAGATATCTCGAGACGAGAAACTTTACCAGAAGGCCAGGGTCTGGAAGGAAAAAATCAACCACCTTAGCTGACAGCCGTTTCATATTGCTATGTTCGTTAAGAGATCGAAGAGCTACTGCCAGTTCACTAAAACATGACCTACAACATGTACGAGGAAAAAACGTGAGTGAAATAACCATAAGAAGACGGTTAAAGGAAGCAGGGCTGCTGTAGCGCCTTAATTACTCCCTCACCATCGTCAGAATAGACTAACATGTTAATTGGAGAGAAGAAGATTGACGAAATGTATTGTTCGGGTTTACCGCAGACGTAATAAACGGTTTGCCGACTGTACAATATCGGAGCGACTCTGGTTCCACGGCGGATCTGTGATGATTTGGGCGGGAATTTGTATGGAAGGACGTACAAACCTTATATTTGTGGAAAATGGGACTCTAAATGCCCACAGATATATTGAAGATATTCTACAGGAAGCTGTCATTCCATTTGGCCCTTTCATTGGAGAGGAGTTTCTACTCATCCATGACAATGCCAGACCGCATGATGCGTAATAAATCAGTTTTTGGATGAAGTTGCAATTCGGAGGTTGGAGTGGCCACCCTGCAGCCCAGATCTCAACCCGATGAGCATTTTGGGGGTGAATTAAAAAGACGCATTCGTCATCGTCTCAATAAGCCTACCACATTAGCAGAGCTCAGGTTAGCATTAAATGAAGAATATGAAGCTATTCCTCAAGAAACAATATTCAATCTAATTGCTTCGATGCCACGAAGAATGGAGGTGGCGAAGGCTAGTGGTGTACACACCCATTATTAAGTTTCATTTTAATTTTTAGTGCTCGAATGACAACTTTAAGTGTTTGGAATAAGAAATATCTTCAAATGCGGCGTTTCATTTAAAAATGCGTAGCTCATAAAAGAAACGAGATAGCCAGATGATTTAGAAAGCAAAATGTTCCTAACACATCCAGCTTTATCTTAAATCATGTTGAAACAAGATTGTTTGGCGTGTTTTTTCCACAGGGTGTTTTAAACTTACGACTAAAAACATCATTTGGACTTACCCTGGTATATAAACATTCAAGCAACACAAATTTCATCAGGACAAACTGCAGTGCAATTTGAATAAATTGATCTATCGACCAGCGAAAAAATCCTTGCAATAAAATCAAAAACAAAAAAGTTATGCTAAATCAAAATTGTTAAAAAAGTTTAGGTGCCGGTTTTTTTTGTCGGTGAGTTGGTTGCCAAACTTGATGATACTGGATCAGTGCGAAATATATAGAGAGAGTGTAAGAAAGGGATGAAAAAAGAGAAGATTTAGGACATGTCAATAGACATAACATCCTCAAAAATTAAATGGTTGGGGGGTGTTACGAAGATCACTTAATTGGCCTCTTTTTTACCCGCAAAGCTTGATGGCCAAATTGAATAAAAATAAAGTGATAATAAAAGAAGTGTTTTGAACTTCTATTTCCTTTATTTAACTTAACTGCACAACGTTTCGAACAGTCCTATTTCTCTATGTTATCAAGTGTAAATCAATCTAAAATCTAAATACTAAGGCCGAGCTTATATACTCAAATTAGAGCAAGGCGCTCATCCGTGACCGAGTTGGGTGCACTTTAGCCTGGGGCCGTCCACTGAGGGCGCCAGCATTGGTGCGTTCTATTAGTGGTTGCCAATTAGTGGGTATTTCTACGCTTGGGTTGCTTAAGATATTCTGTGTGTTTTAATGAAAACAGCTTCTCAAAATTGGTGTTTTTCCAGTGAGGTTCCTTGTGGACCACCCGCGCCTCTGACCATTTAATATTGTATTGTTTGGACTAAACATAGCCGGCGATCTTGGATCTTGTTGTTTCGCACCTCTATATAAGTTTTTTGTGTTCTTCTATTCTTAATATTAATGGACGTTTTATTTCCCCAATATACGACTCCCTACATTCACATAAGATCTTCTTGTTTAGATGAATCAGGCCTTGTTTTTGCTAATACGCTTCTTAGTGTTGATCCAGACTTAAAGACCGTTTTGATTTTTTAGTGATTAGCAATTCGCCTAATCTTTTCGGACGTTCTTTTACATACCAAACCGTTAAGAGAGAGGGTGTCTTGCTCAGGCGGTCGTGCTATTGGTTCTACATACTGTATAACCGTTCTGAAGCAGATCCATCTTGATACTGTCAAATCCAGCATCAAGAGATGCTTGGCCACTGCATAACGCAGTTGCTCGTTTATATAGCGTTTTTATTATTGCTTGATTTTTTGCATGAGAATGGTTGGACTGGAAGTTTATAAGATACTGACCCGTGTGGCTTGGTTTTCTGTATTAATTCACCCATTCTTCCTACTGACAAGAACATATAGAAACGAAGAACAGTAGAATTTAATGAACCAAGATGCCCTCTCCCATTTAGCGATTCCGTATATAAAGGAACGTTCGAAAAGATTAGACGAATAGCTAATGACTACAAAATCAAATCGGTCTTTAAGTCTGGATCAATACTCAGAAGGGTTTTAACAAAAATAAAATCTGAATCATCTAAACAGGAAAAAGAAGTGTGTCTATCGAATACCATGTGCATGTGGGTAGTCGTATATTGAAGAAAAAAACATCCTTTAAATGTTAGAATAAAATACCACAAAAAAACACACACACAGAAGTACGAAAAACAAGATCGGAGATAGCTGACGATGTTTGGTCCAAAACAATACAATGTTAAACAGTCACATGCGTGGGTGGTCCACAAGGCACCTCATTGAAAAAGCACAGGTTTAAGAAAGCTATTTTCATTAAAACATATGACTCCAAGTTTACTAAAAATCTTTATCTTCAGCAATCCAAGGATAGAATTAACCACTATTTGTCCAGTACCGATAAACCGCACCAATGTCGGCGCCCTCAGTGGACTGCACCCAACTCGGTCACAAGTGAGCTCCTTGCTCCTGTCGTTGATTGAAAATACGCTTTAGTATATAAGCTCGGTACTCGGTAGCCTTACTATTTAGATTAGTTTACACTTGATAGCGGACAGAGATAGAACTGTCCGAAAAGTTCTGTAATGAGGTCAAATAAAGACAATGGAACTTTGAGACAAAAATAAGGTGGTCTACTTCAGTAACCATCAGCAATATGGCAGTAGGAAAAATGAAACAAAATACATTAATTATAAATTTTATTTTTCAACAATAACTATAATACCTAATGAATCCAGCATAATATCCACTAAAATGTAATATAACACTTTTAAAATATTCTTCTTTCCACTATATCACAGTATCTGTTGATAGCATTTGACAAACTTGTAATAGCCGTACCGATGCTGGCCAAGCCGCTGGCACTAGTTATCCCCAGCATTTCTTGGTTAACTTGAGTGCCAATATTCGAAGATCGATGCCTGGACAAACCTAGAGAATTGGACAATAAATTATGTCAGACCTATCGATTTTATGAATTTCGTAAATAAAATTAATCGTTATTAACTACTAGGTTTATTTGCAGAACTATTTTTAATGTTAATAATATGTTATCTCGCCGTCTCGCCCGTTTGGCATTGCCCCTTCGATTAAAACAGACAAAAACTCTTTTCAAATTTAGCAGCCGATTCACATAATTTTTGAGAATAATATCAGTTCGTTATGTACCGTTATGTAAGAATGGCACTCGGCTATATCTTGAAAAGTAATTGTCCTAAAGACTTACGGTAAAAAAAGATTATGAGTGAAACGCCCAAGAGAAAATATTGGAAATTATTTTTAACTTTCCAAAATGGCCGCCAGGGGGCGTAATAGCCGTCTTAACTTTTAAACTTGTTTTTTTGCAAAATTTTCTGAAATTAAAAATAATAGAATGCATTGTCATTTTAAAGCCGAGATAAATTCGATTCTTTTTTGTTAAACACTTTTTGATCTATCCCTTAAAGGAAAATGGTGGCCGTTCGAACATTTTCATCAACCGTGCCTTGAGTGGGATGATCGCGATTTCTTACTTAGTCGCTAGAGGGCGGTTTCTAACATAACCACAAATAAATCATCTTTTCTCAAAGAAATTTAATGCAACGATACCACTTTTTTAAAACAGAAGACAGCCAAATGAGAGCCTATTACGCCAGTGAAAACCGCATCTCGATATCTCCTACCTAACTTAAAATATCAGTAAAAGAAATCAAAGCTCGAAATAAAATAGGATTTTGGGAAGGACCCGTTGTTATTAAATCCTAATTATCCTTACTTTACCACAACATATATTAATTTACTGCTAAAATACTAATTATAAATTAAAACTTGGCACAATATTCATGGAAAACCACGCATTTCAGAGTCCCGTTTACATGCATTTTCGTTTAGAATTGAGCCAGAAATCTGATAACATTTTCCTAAATATTTTCAAAACCGTCTATAATAAAATTTTGAAATTAGGTACGGTGTATAAGCTCTATACAGGTGGTACCTGTATAGAGCCTTGCAGTCCTTCGCCTGCCAAGGAAGTCTACTTCCTACCGTGAGCAGTTCTTTCTGGAAGCTGCATGAGGAGTTACTCATCGACCAAGTGAGCAATTTCCATTTTATTTTCTTTTTCATCTATCTATGTTGCGGCAAATTTGTGTAATTAACTACGATCTCTAACTATTATTTTGTTCCTGGCTTTATTTACGAACAAAGAATACCTTTTTAACATCTTCCTCTATAATTAAGACAACCTTAAGCCATTCAAGTTTTCTTTTGAATGAACTTTGAATTTTTGGGCAATCTTGTCAAGCCTAAAACACTTGATTTTATTTAATTAAATTCTGAAAATTTTCTTTTAAATGAACTTTGAATTTTTGGGCAATCTTGTCAAGCCTAAAATACTTGATTTTAATTAATTAAATTCTCAAATTTTCTCTTAAACGAACTTTGAATTTTTTAACAATTTTGACGGGCCTAAATGCTTGCTTTTATTCAATTAAATTCTTAAATTCAGATAGATCCGTTGATCTAGAATAAATCAGATATTAAATAGAATGTTTCTCTTTTTTTGAACTTTTAATTGACTGACGCAATAACGTTGTAGGTCGAACTAGTATTCACAGTTTTCACGATTTCTGGCTTACGTTGGATTAAATTGTTTTTTTATTGCGGCCTTTGATATTTTCGTTACTCGAACAGATTGTTTATTATCTGTGTCCAACCGTTAACTTGACCATGGAGTAAATTGCCATATGTTAAGGTCTGTAATTAATTGGTGGCTATAATAACGCCAGGTCTAACTAGTTTATTTATATATTGTTTTTGCGGCAGTTATCAACATAACTAAATTGAACTGAATTACCATAGTTAGTTAGTTATACGACATATGTGACGGATCATGATTCTAGCCCGTGAATAAGTCTTTAATTAGGTGATTACTCGAGCTAATTGAATTTACCTATAACGAGAAGTTGTTCGCAGTATCTGGCTTCCAACATATTTTAATGACGTTATTTTTATTAATGCTTTAAGCGATCGTCATCAATAACAATTAAATATTTCGGAACTTGTTTAGTTAATTATATTTAATCTAATTTTCCAACTTATTTTTATTTTTTTATTGATCGATTTTCCTGATAGAGATAAATAACGAATTTTTGGTATTCATTTATTTTGTCGCGAAGCTTAAGCTAAAACGAGTTCCATATTTCAACTTTGGGGTAATTCTCGCTTGTGCTGTCCAAAAGCCCGTGGTGCCTTAAATAAATAAACCCGCACCCTACTCTCCGGCATTTGAGCTAGGGCCTAATTTATACGCTCGGCGACAGCTCGTTTTAGCCTACGCATTGACATACTTTATTTCATTCAATATCTAATTTTAAATTCTCAAAATTAAATTTTCTTTCCTTTCGATTTGAGATTATTCACTACCAGTTCCTTCTAAGCTGGAGTGAAGGTTTGTACCCATTAGAAGGACAAAAAGAACATAATAAGGTTCTCCGTCAGTTTGTGAGTGGGAATAATTCGAAATCAATTGATTGTTCCAATCGAAATGTCAAATAATTTAAACAGAGAGAGATATTTGGACTTTCTTCAACATGAGTTAGCAGGACTATTGGACGAAGTACTCTTGAGGTCCAGGTTGGGGATGTAGTTCCAACACGACGGCACCTCTATTTATTTTGGACGGTCTATTCGTAACTAGGTGAAGAAGAATTCTAATGAAAGGTGGATATTGCAGAGTTGTACCAGTATCCTAGCCAGCGAGATCGCCGGACTTAAATTCAGTCGATTATTATCTTTGTGCAACATAGTTCATTCAAGGTAGGATCTGCTTTAACGAATTATTCAAGCTGGAAATGAAATAAGAAGAAATCGTTTCCAGATCCTTCGGGCATGTCGCAACATTCGCCGGTAGAGCTAGAATTGGTGTCAGAGAAAATGGAGGCGTATTTGATTTTGCAAAACCCCTTATTTTGTAAAAAGGTATATTTGGTTGATATTAATAAACTGCTCCGTTTTCGAAAAATTCAATTAATCATTCAATGTTATGACAACTGCCAACTTTATTTGTTAACTAACCCGAGTAGGCTTTGACCATCATATAAAAACATTATTATAAAACCAAGTACTTTAATCAGTAAACAACAAATTTGCAATAATAACACAATATTATCAATAATAATGGGGTAGTAAACGAATACCTTCTGAGGAAGCAGTTTTTGATTTATAAAATCATTTTTATTAAATAACGGAATTTTTTGTCACATTATTACCCTCTCAATAACTTGTCGTATTTATTTCGACTTCAATTTATTTAGTTTCGTACGAGGCGTGACAGCTGATTTATTTTTGTTAATAAAATTTTTAATGGACGTGATTTTTTCAAAACGATTTTACTCAGAAACGGTAAGTCCTATCAAGATGGACCAAGGGAACCCGTTTCACGTAGAATTAATCCTTGAACATTCATAACTTTAAGAAAGACCGTCGTCACGGTACTCCATTCGAAGGGGCGTATAGTCTATTCAGAGATATACCGTTGACAGCAATTTGCATTTTAAGACATTTTACAATACCTTTTAAACTTTTTCCACCTGATGGTCAATAATTTGGGAGTATGAAGTAAGGGTGTTAAGGCCGGAATAATACATATTTCGCTATTTATTATGTGCATTTTATTCGAAAAGTATTTATATTATATATTACAAAATTTTTATTCTGGACCTAGTTCGGTTTCGCTGTCACTGTCCTCACATACATTTATAATTAGAGGTTCTATTATATCATGTGTATAAGTAATATATATATTCTCAATTTTAATGATATGGTTAAGAGAATTTTTCCAATTCTCGCTTGGTATATCGGAAAAAAATTTTTTCAATAATTCAATAACATTTGCACTAAGTGTTGGTGTGGTACTTAGAGCTCTTGTTCGTGTTTTTATTTGGTGCCACATGTGTTCTATCGGATTAAAGATGCAATAACATTGTGACCACATTCTTTCGCCATGTTATCGCACACATATTCTTTTTTAAAGTTGAATGCTTTTAAAACTTTCAGCAAATCATGCTTTATATAATAATTTCCAAATAGATGTCGATTTGTAACATAAATGTTTGTATTTGTGACTTGGTATTTGCACCGTTCGATATTTTCTTCAGTTGTCGGCTGTGATAACTTGCGTTGTCCATAAACGATAACACTGTTTTTGGAATGTTTGGCAAAAGATAATTTTTAAACCAGTTCTCAAAAAGTTCAGCATCTGTGTCTTAATGGTAGTCTAGGCTAGAATCTTTAATACTTTTGGCCGATAGCAATAAACAATTAGGAATCCATCCATTTTCTCATCCAGCATGAATAATTGTTATTCTTTTTCCTTTGTTTGAGGGAGCGTTAGTCTTACAATTTGTAGTACAATCAACCCAACCTTTTTAACAGTTTCATGACTGTCAAACCAAGTTTCATCTAAGTATACAATGGCTTTACTACTGGATCTGTATTTTTTGATGCTCTGCAAATATTCAAATCTTAATTTGCGTAATCTTTCGGACTCCATTATTGTTTGTCTTTTATTTATTATCTTATATTTAAAGCCCATCTCTTTCAAAGTATTATACAGAGTAGTGCGGCTACAGGTTATATTAGTTTCATCGGAGATCAAACGTAATTTTAAGAATTTCAATGTCGATGTCGGTACTAACTTTTCCTTATACATGTCATAAACTTTTCTTCTCACTAGATCCTTGTCACTCTCGTCTAAACACTTTTTCACTCCCGCGTAATTTTTCTTTTTATGCCTTTTTGAATTATAATATCCTTTACCGTAGATAACGGAACTTTAATCATGTCACTTGTTTTTTTCACATCACCACTTTTTTCAAGCCCAGACATTATTAACGAATAGTAAACGTTTTTAATTATTATAGCATCATATGACAAATGATTTCTACGAAAAACACTTCCGGAAGTGGAAGGTTCCCACGGGCGCCACATTATGCGTTCAACTTTTAGGATTAATACTTAATGTCAATAAGAACCTATTAAAATATAAACAGCCCGAAGGAAGACCAAGAACAAACTAATACATTTAAAAACATTCAGGGCCGAATTAACCATTGAAGAGGCCCTAGGCTAAAAATTACTTAGGGCCCCCTATCCAGAGCATTCAGCATATTTTATGGTAGGGTAGACATTTTTTTTTGATAAAGTAAAATGTGAAACAGAAATAAAAATAGTTTTTAAAGGTATATTTTATAATAATATCTTGATTTAAAAAATACATTTTTATTTAAAAAAAAGACATAAAAAATCAAAGAATATTTTAAAACATTAACCCAAAACATTTTCGTTAAAAAAAAAAGAATATAATTAGATAGTGGTGTGTACTCAAATGAATGCTCGTTTTCGTGATTTTTGGGTCGCAAAACTCTCAATAATATTTTCAGTAGGAAGTTTATTGAGAAGATCGTGTTCTATAGCCAACAAAGAAAGTTGATTAGTTTTCTCATTACCAAATGAATTTCTTTTATGACTTTTTACCCTTTCTAATGTAGAAAATGATCTTTTCCCACTACAGTTAGTTGCTGCCATGGTTAAAAATATCCGATGACCGAAATCCATAAGAAGTGTGAGATGTCTTTTGTTACAAATACTTACCTTCCAAATTTGTTCTTGAAGTTTCTGGTAAATCATCATGTGGCAAGTGAATAAAATTAGACTTCTGTGACTGCGCAGTATCAATATATGGTTTTTTAAAAGACGTGTTTATTTTTAATTTTTGGAACATTTTCTATAGCTTCCGCCTGCCTTGCAGATTTTTCTTTAGCTATTTTACGCTTTTTTGCCCTACTTGGATAGTTACTCATTTTAGTTAATGATATACAGATACTGTATAATGTACCACGTAATGTATTTTATAATAATTTACACTATGCATGTGCATGCACTTATTTTGTTTTTAATGCAAAATACTTTTGTAATAATTACAACTACGTATAAAATATTGACTTTAACCAAAGATGCGACGAACAACGAAGGAACGGAACATAATAACATACTATTGCTCAGGCTTGCCTGGTCGAATCAAAATTCGGCGATTCACGATTCACATAAGTTAACATTTTAGCCGTATTCGATTCACTACTTTGAATCGATTCAGATCGATCTAACTGAACTTTATTGAAGTAATTCATGTTCGATAGTAAAAATATCACTTTGCCCCCACTACCTAAAAAGTGATCCAGCTCTCCTTTAAATGAACCGAAAATGGACCGGAATCACTTAGACCGGTTCAGTAGTTCAGGTAAAAGATGGCATTTAAATGTCAATTGTCAATCGGTCTTTTTTTATTGGTTTCATAATTATTTCATTTGACCTTGGCTCACTGAACTGAAATATCAGTTCAGTTTCAGTTCTCTAAAATGGCGATAAAAACTGACATTAGCGGGTCGCGCCGTGCCGCGGGTAGATTTAGTAGAAATAAATAATGATTATTATTAATACTATTATTTTTGTTACTATTATTATATCATGGTCAACATATTATATTAAATTGGATACCGTTGACCTAATAGTAAACTATTTTTTCAGCTTTTCTTCTATTTTCCTTTTTCTTAATTAATTTGAGATTCAAGATTCAAGGGCCCCGGCAAGTCAAGGGCCCCTAGGCTGTAGCCTACTTAGCCTATTGGGTAATACGGCTCTGAAAACATTTATTCTTTGTTCGCCAATTAGTGCCAGGTAAAAATTTTAAGGTCAACCTTGCATATCAACATCCCAAATTATTGACCATCAGGTAGAAAAAGTTTAAGGGGTATTGTAAAATGTCTTAAAATGCAAATTGCGGTCAACGGTATATGTTTGAATAGACTTTACCGGACTTATGTTCATATGAAAAAATTCTCTTATTTTTAGCCGTAGAATACGCTGGTAAAGTACTGCCCCTTAATTTCAGGACACCCTGTTACCGGGTGATGATGAGCTTGGGATAGACGCCCTCATATCATTAATTGCGCAGATACGAATTTGAAATTCTGGTATATTTAGAAGGAAATAAATTTTGATAGTTAATTTCACTTGGTATTACTTCCGGTTTGACCGGAAGTAGTTCTAAATTTGTTATTTTATAAGCAACTGTGAATATTTAATGGACCATTTTATTCTAGGTCAAATTTCCTTTCCATTGACTTAACACAAGATGGTATTTCTATTCAAAATGGTAGTAATATTATTGATTTTCTTATAAATCAAGTACCTTTATTATTATGCAAAAAACAAATTAATTTATTGCATAGAAGTGAGCTATTTCGTTTTAGCCTACTGATCAAAAAGTATATTTCAACTACATATTTTCGACGTTTTAGTAGCAAATTGCCTTATCATTGCGTTTTTAAGTATTCAAAGAAGTATTTCTGTAAAATTATAAACACAATTAAATACCTTTTATATTTGGTTCCTGAAACCCCTTTATTTACCTATTTAACCATGCCAGGTACAGGGTGTTCACCCATAATGTCCCCCCCCTTTAACTTTGTTAATTTTTAAGCTACAAAAAAAAATAAAAACAGAATTGTAGGGTTTTTAATGTAGTTTTTGCACACGTAAAGAAAAAAACAAGAAAGTGTACAGTATACAGGGTAGATCAAAAAGAAACATTTTTTTTAAATCTAGCTCCCATTTTTTATTCGATTTTTCGATTCTACGTAAAATTCTATGAATTTTTAATATAACACACTATATCCCTATTCCTAATACTTTAGGAATTATTGACAGTTGAATTCGCAATTTTTTAATTATAATAATAATTCTTTAATCATTTTTAAAACAGAAGATACAAAATCGCTACTCAAAGCAATGAGGTCGAATTGAGGAAACTCAATATTTTCACCTCAATGACTTCAAAAGCTAAACAAAAAGTTATATTCTTAGGTGGCTGTTGCCATAAAAAAATAAAAGAACAAACAATATAGCGAATTCAACTGTCAATAACTCTTAAAGTATCAGGAATAGGCATATAGTGTGTTATATTAAAAATCCTTAGAATTTTACGCAGAATCGAAAAATCGAATAAAAAATGGGGGCTAGATTTAAAAAAATGTTTCTTTTTGATCTACCCTGTATACTGTACAATTTTTTGTTTTTTCCTTTACGTGTGCAAAAACTACAGTAAAAACCCTACAATTCTGTTTTTTATTTTTTTTTGTAGCTTAAAAATTAACAAAGTTAAAGGGGGGGGACATTATGGGTGAACACCCTGTACATAATATTAAAAATACAAAATAACACATAAATAAAAAATAAAAAAAATAACGAAAGATGACAAAAGGGCACTTTTGTAAAATATTTAATTTTCCACCTTATTACTTAATTTAAGTAACACGTATTTGGTAAATAAAAGGCCTTTAAAGGCAAAAGATGAAAAATACCTATACCTATTTAAAATTGCATCGAAATACTGCTTTTGTTGATTTATCCAGTTCTTATGACCAATTATTTTTTTCTTAAATTTAGGTCATAGAACCAAATACTTTCTCTTTTTGAAGGACCACCCTGAAGACTGTCAGGGACAGCAAATAAACAAGCGTGAATTCGGCTAACTCTCGTGTAGCAAGATTAATAGAAAGAACTCGTGAGGATTCGTGAATAACAGGATCGAGAATTCCTCCTTTTCCATTTTTATTCTTTTCTCTTTTTTCCCTCCTTGGAGGTTTCTGGCAGACGTTTTTCTATTGGTTCACTCCGTGGGTTCCACAAACACCTCTTTTTCAGCGGCGTCACCCACACTCGCGATGTTGCCACCTTGGTTTGAAATTAACTGGTAGTTTATGCAGGACTGAACAGCTTTACTAATTAAAAACAACAGAGATATGATAATTTCTTACTAAAATTACGAAAATAGTTGAAAGGCACTTTCTGGTCAGTAGGCTAAAAAGAACACCCTCATTTCTACGCAATAAATTCATTGGTTTTGAATTTCTTCTATTTTCTAATAAAAGTAATTGATTTGTAAGAAAACCGTTAATATTGTCGTATTGTACCTATATGTCCTTGAAAAGCATTTTGACCTATAATAAGATTAACAAAATATACATAGGTAAAATAAGGTGTAATTTTTCGGGAAAACGCTCACTTCCACATTTTGTTATTTTAAAGCGGAGTATACTGGATGTTACGTTTATTTACGTCAGATTTGGAGTTTGTTTGCTAATTTGTGAAAAAATTTCATTCATGCATTTATATATGAACATTTTTGTGAATTGAACATAAGAATGATATTACGACATTGCGTTATTGAGATTCATTTAATTGAAATTAAATGAAATTTTAATTATGCTTGACTGTGAGAACTAATCCAGTTCACATGAAGAAGTCGCGTAATGTTCAACAGTAAATATCCTAGAACGAGGAAGCCAATTCGCAATGAGTAGAATTAAGGCACAATCTAGATATAGCCGTACCTAACTGGAAATCCTGATTTCTTTACAAGACAATCGACCACCATAGCACTAAGATGCTTTAATTAACACAATAAAAGTTGGCAACTTTAACCGATTTAGTGACTGCAAACACGACGTAGAGCGTAGAAACGAGTTTAGTGAAACAACTACAATTACAGTTTAGAATACTTAAAACGGACATGCTTTTCATACGAAGCGACATTTTGCTTAAACGGACTAGTAAAATAGGCATAATTGTTGAAAACCTACATTGGGTTAGGAAATGTCACTCTTTTATGAAAAAGTAAACGTATGGGCTCAAATTGTTGATAGTACAGCAATAGAACAGTATTTTATGAAGATTCTTTGTCAGTAGAACGATGCCATTCCATTTTAAAGAACGACTTGATCCCAGCATTGATAACCCTGTAATTGCACATGAGATTTTATGGATCTAGTCTTATATTATGCTTGCGTATGTTAGAAGATGAAACCGGTGAATAGGCAAACTTCACTTAATTATATTAAAAACATAGCGTAACAAATTCACCACGCAAGTTTGTATTCTCAATAATCTCATATAATAGGAAATATTCCTGCAGTGCAATTGAAATTGTGCAACGAAAATTCATTGACCGATTGAGAACTGCAGATCTTTTAATGAAGAATATTTTCAACATTTGTTTAAATAATATTTTATTGCTGTTAGAAATGCCATTTACTGTATAAAAATTTTATTGAAGTTAAAATTAAACCGTCGATATTTCTAGCTTTACATACATATTCCCTCCCATAAGCGGTCTAGAATTGTCTGCAAAATAAAATATGCAATATGCAGGATGTTTCATCAAAAAAACTGAGTTGACGTAACATTGCATTTGTGGTACATCCTGAATACTCCAATTTAGGATTAAAAAAATTCCAAACATAAATAAAAATTTACGTGTTCGAGCTTTTCCCTAAAAATATTTGCCCGAATTTTTATTGAATTTACCCACTACTTTATGTATATACAATATACATGCCTTAAAAATATGCTTCAGATGTGATTTCTTACCTTTACTGGATTTATTTAGAGGTTTTTGATGGTTTAGTTGAATGTCTTGTTTTTTCTTTTGAGCCCTCTTCTGATTCTCTGATAGCTCATTTTGTACTTTATTTGTTTGTTTATGTGTTTTTGTGTTCGTCGAAATAACTTTTCGGTTAACTTGCGTTTCGTCACTAATGCTTAAGGTCTCATGTTCGACGAAGCTGTTGTCACTGCAGTCAGAAGAATCATCAATTTCTTCTTTTATTAAAGAGACACTTTCCTCGTTATCGTCATTGTTTCTTTTACTACGCTCCTAGAATTACGAGTACACGAATAAAGTTCTATATAAGTATTGTATAAAAGGTCTATATTATTCGCTATGTGCAGAATTCATTATGTGGCATCTAGTGTTAGTAATCGGCGCACCCACAACATTTTTATATTTTACCAAAAAAGCGTGAGGTTATCAAAACTGAGATTACACTTCTATAGGCAATTTCTAGGAGAAAAACTCTCTAAATGTTACTCTGTTTCGGACATGTAAAAAACCATCGATTTCTAGGTCAAAACAATGAAAGCTTTTATTTTTGTCTAAAAAGGCATTTTTTCTCCGATTGACAGCAAATATTAATTTTGCAGACACATATCAATCAGCAAAGTATTACTTTCCCTGCCTTGGCAGTAAAGTGAGTACTTTGCTGCCTAGGCAGCAAAATGAATAGTTTCCATGGGAATAAAACGTTTGACATAAGTTGTCAAACTATAATTATTATGGACATATACATTTTCATAGCAACCAACCGTTCCAACAACTGCGATTTCTATCAAAATTTTATTTATCACTACAGGAAAAATAAAAAGATTGAGGGAATTGTAATAATTTGCAAACATACAATATACATATGTCATTATAAACAATCGGGGAAAAAAATATATGTTCAACTCGGCAGCAAAGTAGATTGACTGCCTTAGCTGATTTCCTATCAGCCGCGGCAGTCAATCTACTACTTTGCTGCCTAGTAAAACAAATAACTATTCTTTTAGAAAAGCCGATTACTTGACGTGAATCTACGCCAAAACTGTTAGAAGACACGTTGGAACTAATAACGCATACAGGGTGGACTAGTTGCCTTGAAACATTTCGCCATTTCGAGTTTAGTGACGACACCATCACATAATATTTTATTACTGTAAAACCGAATCATCTGCAGTAACCAAACATTGGTACATTAAAGAGAGGGAATATGTGCAGAACGTACCGAAAAATTGCCTCGTTCAGATTGAAAATGCCGATTTGGGGATTTCTTTTTTCTTGATTTTCAGTTCGAAAAATCTACTTTACGCGTAAGTGCCAACCAAGAAATCAATCTCAGTTCCTGGTGATCTCTGCTAAAATTTTTCCTTCGAGATTAAGAAATGCCCGAAAATCGAGGTTAAATTGAAACATGCAGAAAATCGCAAAAAATATCCAATAATTCGGCAATTTTACGAGTGAATGCATTATGGGAAATTTGAAGGAATTCGTCTTGCAATATTTTGACATAACGTTTAGATTAAAATATCTAGATTTGTACATTGAAATGCCTGAGATCTCATTGAAAATGGTTTGAACAGGAAAAATGGCTCGTGAACAGAAAAATGTGTAAATTTTTTGGTGTGCAAGGGGATTTTATGGTAGATTTCAAGGTAAAATTTTACATTCGGCATACCGATGCATATAGATTTATTTGTCTGAAATTTTATTTAGAACGATTTGAAGATGGGAAAATTGGCCATGATCGGAAAATTTTGATATTTTTCAAGCGACAAGCAGCGATTCCTACTGATTTCGAGGTAAATTTTACTTTAAACATCAAAGTTTTGGCAAGTAATTTCAAAATATAGCTAATAATACAACATTTGCGAGCTCCTACAATGATATTACATTTAATACGTGATCGTTAAATTTCAAGCCTCTTTTTATGGCAGTGACACACACAATAGGGACCAGCTTTTTTGACCCATAAAAGATCTAATCTTAGATAGGTATTTTATTATACCTATACACCTTTACACTTGATTAATAATGATTTGTACTATGCATTTTTGGAATTTACAAATTTTCACTCATTTCAGTACTTTATTTGATTAAGCACCTGAGACGAGCGGTGTGTGTGACGATATTGATTGACCCGGTTCATGAAACTGTAGGATGTAATTTGGGAGAAACAGATGTCCTAGGAATGAGCTTCACAGCGATGCAGTGCGCCAGACAAAGGAGTCCTTGTAAAGCGTGTTTACAGTTGTACAACGAACGGGTGCGCCCCCTTATCGTCTCTCGTGGCTCTCTGACAGGCGTAGCTGGGGGCAGAATGAGGCAGGCCAAGTCCTGGGAACATCTGCCGTGAAAAAATCTGCAAAACAGGGAGATCTCAGCCACATGTCTGCAGTGTTCCAGACTATCCAGACCTGGTCAACTCCGGGTCACCGACGAGTCGCACAGCTCTCTTCTGAATGGAATCTAGTAGTTTTAGCTTAGGTGTGGTATCTCACATGTGGGAGCAATATTCGAAGCACGGTCTTATTTACGCTTTGTAGAGGCTGTTGTATACAGTTTTTTGTTGGAAAATAGCGCATCAAGCTTCGGCGAGGCTGATTTTGCGATGTTAGCAACGTGGTCCTTCCAGGACATATTGATGTTGACAGATACACCCAGTAGTCCGATGGCGAGGATGAAGGAATGGTCGATCCTGCCATGATGATCTCAGGACCCGACGTATTGGCTTTCTTGGCAAACGTGGCCGCTTGGATTTTTCGCTGCATTGAACTGGACCAAGTTTGAACTTTTTCCAGATGTTGATTAATTGTTGCAACCTGCTCCTGTTTGCGGTGACAAGTCTCAGTCGTTGGTAAAGGTTTTTCTGATCTAACTTGGGAGACATGGGTACTGTCATCTGCAAAACTGTAAAAATGATTATTGGTTTCGATCAGCAGGTCATTAAAATAGATGAGGAATAGAGTTGGTGAGCGTGTTGCTCCTTGAGGCACGCCCGCATTAATGGTGCATGCGTCTGAGATGTGCAGCTGCAGACAGAGGCTGGGAGTTCGAAGGACGGCACTTTGTTAACAATCCGTCATGCCAAACTCTGTCGAATGCCTTCGAAATATCCAACGGAATTGCTCGAGATTCTCCGTAGTTCTCAATTACCCTACTCCAGATATGAGTGACATAGACCTATATATTATCTCCTTTCGATCTCTCTTTGCGAAAGCCATATTGGTTATCGCTAATTATTTCGTTTATCTCGAGGTACTTGAGTAGTTGCTGATTGACTACACGCTCCATGACTTTGGAGATTATTGGAAGCAAGGCAATTGAGCGATAGTTTGAGGGCGTGGTTTTCTTGTCCTTTTTTTGGAATAGGTTGCACTTGAGCGGCTACAAGAAGATATGTAAATCCCTTTTTGAAAAGGCAGAGAAAAAGTTAAAATATAATGTGTACAATGGGTGTTAGTTCGTTGGCGCAGTTCTTAACAGCTATTCCACCCGGCCCTGATGCCGTTTGCGTATCCAGATCTTTGAGGATTTTACGAATGTCAAGGTGGTGAAACTGAAGTTCTGTCATCGTAGGTTTATGTTGGATATGGTGGGGAGAGCTTTGACATGGAAGACGTTTAAGGTCTTGCGCTGAAAACATTTCGGCGAGCATGTTTGCAGTCTCCTTAGCTGTAGTCGCCGTGACGCCACATTCTCTGTCAAAGGTCGAAGACACGTTTGCATTCGTTTCTCGCTTCTGAAAAATAATTGCTACTTTCAGTGGTCTGATTTTGCTGCTAGTACTTGCAGAGTACAAATAATATCGAGTAGTCAAATAGACCCACTCAGCAGCGTTTGATGTTTTTGCATCAAACGCAAATGCCGCAGCACGACAAAAAATACTCTACCTGCAGCAGAGTACCGTGGTACTTGTGTATATTCAGCCCATATGTTCAGAATTGGTCTTCTGTAAGACCCATATTCTGAATGTATTACTAATGGATTACTAACACTTCCAATCTATTTACATAAAAAAGTAATTACGGATGACAATGTTTAAAGTTAAAAAATGTTACAATTAAAAAGTATAACAACTAAAAATGTGGACCAGGATGAATTTCAGATGGTTTAATTTAAAATTTTTGAATGAGTCTATTCGGGTATTGCTTCAGTTATTTTCAAATGACATAATTCATGTTATCTATCCAACATAAGAAGAAAAAATCCCTAGTAAAACATGATAATTTTCTATTTCAGAAAATACAGAAAAACTTAATGAAATTCGACCAAAAAATATATCTTCGAAAAGATGGTGGATAATTCAAAAGCGAAATGCTACCAACACAAATTTCCTCAATCATATCCTTAACAAGTAATGCACTGGTAAAAATCAGCATACTAAAAACGGTCAAAATCTGGGACCTTAGGTATGTTTTACAGACTCCTCATTTAATTATTTAAACATTTTATTCGGAATTATGGAATACTTACAGTTGGACCTTTATTTTTTGGCACCTTCGTTGGATTCTTTTCTCTTTCTGGATTGCTCGTAAGGCCGGTAAGTTCTACTAATTGCTTTTCGATATTATTCAAGGGTCTGTTGCATTTCAGTTTTCTTCTAGTATGAGACTTCCATTCAGTAAAAACCTACGATAAAACGTACGATTTTGGCTTTTTCATAGATGGAAATTCTCGAGCATTTTGACGGTGATAATCTATTGTCAGAAGATTATAATTTATATCAATGTTTCGAAAGCTTATTTTCAATGTTTTCAATAATTTTCAAAAGTTAAAAGAAATATTTAAATTTGAGGAACTTAAACGACGGTCATTAAGATTTCACGATGATGGGTTACGGTAGACCATCACCTTTTTTCAAAATAGAAGATCCTTGTAGTATTGTATTTTTGAATTATTCGGAAAAATCTAAGTTAAATTCTATATTAATCTTTCATAACTGGCTTATATTACACTTTAAACAAATCTGAAACGTTAACAGTTTGATTTGTAGTAAAACGATTTTTTCACATTTTTATCTTAGTTTTCAATGATCTATAATATATAGGTATAATCTGATATTAACGTTCGGTTTACTCAGAAATAGCCGAAACCTTCAGAATTCGCACTTATGGTTAAACGAGGAGTTATCGAAGATAGAAACGTGGGAAGTGATTTTATTGAAACTCAAACCGTTTAGACTGTATACTGGTTGAAAGCGTGATAAACGTCACTTTTTAAAAATGAATATTTCGAAAACAATTTAATGCATGTATAAAGTGTGCATGTGGTATAGGGTGTTTCAAAATAAAGGCCGAAAACGTTTTGGGGGTGATTCCTTGTTGCTAATGAAAGGTAATTTGTCATCTAAACGAGAAGTCAAAAGTTACCGTAACCGCGGCTACTTCGACAGTCAGAGTAACTTCGAAGGTAATCGACTTTCTTCGATATACCACGTGCAGGCCATCGTTTTCCAGAATATTATCGCGTGCGTCGAAGCCGTTGCGGAATTTAACCTTTTAGAACAGGACAAAACTCAAAATTGTGGAAAACCTACAAAAAAGTAGAAAATCCGGCGGTATTGATAAAAGAAGAGGAACGTTTAAGTATTAAAACTCTCGGTACTATTAGTGATTGGGAATATGCAATGACCAGTACCAGTAGTGATATTGTTTCCGCTATTTCCAAAGACATATAAAAATAATAGACAGATTTTTTTACTAAATATTAAAACGCCAACAACGTTGCCCTTTTTCCCATCTCTCAAGTCGTATTATTACCACGGTACAAATAAATATATTACTTACCGCTACTGCGGCGCTGTTGCCGGTGACACCGAAGAGTATGTGTGTGTCGTGGATACTAGGCCAGCTTGTTTTTAATAAAGTGACAGACAATTACATTTATTAGAAAATAAAGCATGTCAAAATATATATTTTTCGCTTTAAAGTATACCGTGTACATTATAATACTATTATATAAATATTAAAATATATATAATACAAAACTTGAATCAAGATGGGAGCACAAAAATACGAAGTGTTACGCCGATCTTCCGCCAGAAAATTTATGTAGGTAAACTAGGCCCTTTATCACTACTTCATCACCTTACATTGTTCACGAAATCAGCGATACTCTCTCCTGCTGCGCACGCCGACAACGTCACGTAGCCGGCACTCGTCTAGAAGGAACTAGCCGCCATGTTCATGGAAACATAGTATTCATTCCTTTAAACTCAAATATTACATTCCTTGCGTAAGTAAATAAACTCATAGCCGTACTCTCACAACATCATTTTAGAAAAGTACGTACCAATTTTAACGATTTCTTCTTTGTTATTACATGTTTAAAGTGTCGTGAGTTAATAGAATCGGATGTTTCTTTGTCAAAATTATTAAATGCAAAACGTTATGTAAAATTAATTAACGCTTCAAATTTAGTTGTTGATATATGTCATGCAGCAGAAAAATAAGTGATCCTTAACAATAATGCTATCAAATTATTTAACAAAATTATTAAATATAATCCGAGGGACCTATCTTAAGTTGATTTACGAAAAAAATGCGGAATATTAATTTTCTGTCATAATATTAATATTTCAATCTGGAACTATTTTTCGACGCGTAGCAAACAATCGAGCATGCTCATTTTATATTGGTCATATTCGCGTAGATATACTGCCACTATTCGCTCTCACCGGTTGGCGGGATTGCGTGACTGACATTCCCCCGTCCGCTTGACAACATTTTCTATTCTCTGATTCCGCGTCGTTTCGTTTAGTTTGTGTTTGAAAATGGAAATTAAACCAGGGGAAGATGTTCGCCCATATTTTGAGTTAGTTGGGGTTAGTTTTTGTTGGTTGTGCCCCCGAAGCGAGCGGAGGGATACACATGAAGTGTTCAAAACGAAACGAGGGATCCTGTACGCTCGGTACAAATATGTTTCAGGTTTCAAGTTTCCAATACGGAACTAATATAGAATACCCAATTTCTTGTTATTTTTTAGAAAAACTGTTATTTTTGATAGAACTATTTAATATAATAAGAGTACTATTGCTAACTGGACCCGAAAAATGCTTTACATTTTTCCATAAAACCACAATTACTTTTAACAGAAATATAAAATATGTGTGCAATATAATACTAATAATAAATATCGTAAAGAAGTTGCCAAGTGGCACATATATGACTATTTTGGCGATTATTTATGTAAAGAATCGTGGCGACGGCCACTGCCATGAATTCATAAAACTCGTCTTGAGACAATAGTTCAAGATTCGTAATGAGGCAACCCAAAGAACCCAGGCATTACGCCAAAACAAGATACGAAGTATGAACACCAAATTAAGCTTACTTCGTAATAAATTATATTACTTTTTTTCCTTTGTTTCTTTATATAATTGGTATTATTCCCAAGTAGACCGGCACGGCGGCGGCGGCTAGCGACACCCTATAATCAATCCTCTAATCAATTATCAATTAAACGTAAATTGTTTTTTTCCCGAACTGTAAGTCTAGTCATTTTCAATTTGTAATGGCTTATTATTTTCTGCTTGGTAGCGGGCTTAATCCAAAGATACTTGTCTTTAAATTGGTGTCCCCTAAAATGTTATGCCTATGGTGCGGCTCCGGGAGAAACATGACGCAGACGCGTCGTTGTGACCGTACATGAATGAAATGTTTGACGCGCTTCGGCCGCCATCTTCATTATTTCCATACTTCTTAGCTTCTCTTCACGTTAGTATTTCTAGTATTGGCATGTAAACATTTGGTAATTTTCAATGATGACTGAATGACTTGCTCTGTCTATTGTTTGTTATATGTGTTTCGTTATTTCTGGTTTTGTAAACAAATACGGGTGTAACGTAGAATATGAAAAGACAGATCAGGATATAACTTTGTGAAAAGCTTCGCTATTAGAAACCACGTTAGATTATCCATAAAATATGCAATAAAATCGTGCATTAATTATGACGAAACCAAAATCACAGACAATGCGTGATCGAAAAAGATTCCCGTTCCAAGAGACAAGAAAGGAGTGAAGAGATTCAAGGATTATTCCAGAACTTCTGTAAACATTATGATATGCGGGAAGGTGGCCGGTAAACTTTTACTTCCAATGGAAGTCTACAAATCCCTGCATTTGTATAAACATCATTGGACGCAAGGTGGGCCAGCTGAAACCGTGTCTATTCATAGTAAAAGTGGTCGGTTCGACATGAACCTGTTTGATTAGTGGTTTTTTGATATTTTGCGTCCACATTTCAAAAAGCATAGACAAATAGATGAACAAACAATTATAATTGGAAATAATCTTGCTTCCGATTTCTTACCATTTGTTATACAGAGCACCCAGGAAAATAACAACTCATTCAACCCATCTTTTGTAACCACTAGATGCCAGTTTCTTTGTCCCAATGAAAAGAAAATGGAGGCGAAGGGGAACAATTTCGAAAGAGCAGTTGTCAGCACTTTCGAATAAACTGTAAAATCCTGTGTGTACACCGGCTGAGACAATTTTAATATCAGGCTTTCGACCGGAATTTGACCATTTAGCTCAGACACTGCTTTATGGAAGTTTCCCGATTCCCAAGATCGATTTTTCTCAGCAAGGCTGCTCGATAAAAATCTGTTAGACTTTCCCAACCGATCTCGAGGAGTTCAAACATATGGCCTCACCACGCGCAAGAGAGGAAAAAAGTTAAAAACAAAACTCAGAGAGCACATGTCATCTTGAGAACCATCCTGCAGATTACATCTTCATTAAGTCTTCGGACGAAGGTAATCTTCAATGATCCATGGTCAAGTGCATGAGAAACACTGTTCAAGAGAATCAGAGTCTTTCCAAACCGAAACCATCTGTTGCCATACAACCTGAGGCAGAGGTGTGTAGTTACAAATTTTGTGCAATATGTGGATGCCTCTATTTCCAATAGAGAGGTCTATATGGGATTTACTGTGTCATTTGTACGATTCGGATTTGCGGCGTTTGCAACAAAGCATCAAAAGAAAAACAATATGGTTGTCCTACTTGTGAAGATGATGACTAAATTATGAGTCATTTAATGTTTGTATTATTTTTTGTACTTTTTTTTAATTTTTGTAGCCTCGGAATTTTATGTTGTTTAAATTTTAAGAGCTAAGCTTTTTTCTGTTTTTGTATAATGTGCTTGACTCATTTGTTAGTTTTTTATACATTTTTGTGACAATTAAGAGTTTAATTTACAGATATGTTATGTATTTTTATTATACTATGGTATTTTTGTAAAAAAAAATTATCTCTAGGTGTCGATGTAATCCTCGCGATCGATAAAATCGATATACTGTTCCAAATATATATTATGATGACGAAGTTGCCCCTTAAGGGCAACATCGGCACTAATTTTAAAGTAAAAAATATTAGGTTGATGCATAAGTCAGTAGCGTTTTTTTCTTGAAAATCTTAATTTATTGAATTAAGGTAAACAAAACCAGTGGCGTAACTAAAAATTTTTGGCCCCAACGCAAAATACATAAGGAGGCCCCATTTTCAGTAACAAATCACAAATACTAAATAAAAATTAATCAACCAGCTTTAATTTTTTTATTTATTTTACATATAGCATCAAATTATTTCTTTTTTATCAAAAGAAGCAAAACTCTAAAATAACTTTAAATTTTTAAATTTGTTTTAATCAACATTTTTTTTTGCAGTCATTTCTTGATTTAACTCTGTTTTTATAAATTGTAAGAGAAATTTTGCAATATGATTTGAGAATATTTTTGTTGATGAGATTTTGTTGAATTTATGAGATTTTTAGGTTGCAAAAACAAAAAGATGCCACATATCTTATTTAAACCGGTAAATCTAGTTGTTAACTGCGACTTTATAATGTCAATAGCTGATAAAAAGCACCAATTTACAAAAAAAAATTGTGAGTGCTTAAACCACACGATAGAAGTGAAAACGTGAACAAGCGGGGTCATCGTTTGTCAGAATTTCGAATCAAACCTTCGTTGTAGAGATACCCCAAAACCCCACCTTAAATTAGAGCCCCGGTCCCCCCTGTATGGTCTAAGGTGGCCCCCAATGTGGTGCACTTACCATAAAAATTTCGAACCCGTACCTCTTCCCGTTCTCCCGAAATTAATTATTTAAGTTTTTAATTCTCCCCCCCCCCCTTCCTTGACCAAACGGGGTGGGGTACGGGGTCTCGTTTTCGCCCAGGATCTTTTTACCCCGGCTTCATCCCCTGAAAATTTCAGCCCTCTACCTATACGGGAACATGCAGCGTTACGATACGTTACGTTACGTAACACAGAAAAAAAGTGCAGAGCGCGCCTAAAGAAGTTTTCACTTCAAAAGTGTCCCCTGGAATCAAAAGGATGATCTAAAGCTAGTTCATCAAATACTTTTTTTAATAACTTGTCGCTTACTCCTAAAATTAGTTGTAATGCACCATTTCAGAGCAGTTGTTCGTGCTTCTTTTAGAACCTCAATATAGCGTTGACGGTAGTTTTTCCACATTCCTTTTTGTCCTTAGTAGAACAGAACTAGCTTCGTCCAAAGCAATTGTTTCTTTTTATAAAACTTTGGAAGTAAAATTCACTTCTGATAACACATAATGTAACCTAATAGATAAGAATACCAACTCAACTCAAAATCTAGCATTTTTGTCTTTATACGCCCAGCTTCTATTCTTTCATCCCTAATTTTACTTGAAAGCTCAATTTCTTTAAGCTTTTTTTTTCACATTTACATCTTAATGATTTATTAACAAAATGACCTAAATCACTTTCGAGTATTGTGTCTTTACTTGATATTACGGTGTCTGACGATATTTCAGCTTCATAGACCTTTTTAGTTTTAGCACACAGAAAAATTAGGTCCCTTGTGCTGATGCCCGTGGCTTAGCCACCTGAAGTTGTGTTATACCGATCAAATATTCTGAGTGATCTTCGTCTTAAGAAATATAATTATTGTCCCCAATGTCATCGCGTTTGGACGTAAATGATTGCAAATTTGGCTCAGACTGCGATTTCGTCGAACAAAAAACGCAATTTTTCTCTAATTCCAATACTTTTTTTAGTTTTCTTTTAATTGCGTGTGCTTTTATATTTTTTTTGTGGTCACTCATTTTTAAAACGTAGGAAAAATTAGCGTATCCGGTACTAAAACTATAAGATAATGGTAAGGTAATGCTCTTGGCAACAGGTTAAAATATGTCAACAAAACGGGATTCCCGGGATGTCAAACCAAAAGACGATGGTGCTCACTGCGAATCAAATCAGGACTAATCCTGATCGGCGACTGACGAGTGTCGCGACGCTGATGTTGCCAAACTTTTCATTAGGTATTAAATTATGCAGAACTTAATAAAAAAGAATCCTTGCTTGACAGAAAGGTGTTCCTAGGTTCAGTTGACAGAAACCTTCAATATTAGGCACTGGACGAGTGGGCCCCCAAGCCTGGGGGCCCCAACGCATTGCGTTTACTTGTCTTATGGTAGTTACGCCTCTGAACAAAACCCAAAAACTACTCAACAAGGTATTCTCCTCCATTGTTTACCAACGTTCTGGCAATTTTTCTATTCCACGCCTGAAAGAAGTTGGTGGTTTAGAGTTGGAAAGTTCATCTTGCCAATTCTGAAGACCAGCTTCGTTATCAAAGGAGTTTGTTAGATAAAGACCGGAAAAGGCGAAAACCTAATGAAGAAATGTCAGGAGAATAAGGTGGATTTGGAACAACTTTCCAACCCAGTTCTTGGATAGCCGCTTTCGTAATGCTAGCAGTATGCGAGTAAGCGTTATGCAGTTGGTTCAAGCACACAAGCACAATCTGTGATTAATGCTGTTGTCGCTCAACGCCTACGGTACCCATACACCAAGTTTTTGCACTTTGCTCATAGAATGCAGATGTCGTGCGATCGTTGATTGGTCACAATTCATTAAATCAGCTAATTCCTCAGTTGACTGACAGGGATCGTTGTGAATTAAAGCGTTTAAAAGAGCTTCGTTTAAATCGGTTGGCACCCTGAACATGGAGAGTCATTCATGTCAAAAATACCACTTCCGAAAGGAGCAAAGCATTTTCGTGTCGTACTTTCCACGATAGCGGTCTCCCCGTACACGGCGCAAATGATTCTAACGGCCTCCGACGCTTTTGTTTCACGGTTAAACTCAAACAAGGGGATATGTCGGAAATGTTCATTTTTTCCTACCTGACACTCAATTTTCTTTAACTTATAATTAAAACTACGTTTCTTAAAAATCAAACAATGTATGGCGTTTTTAAGAGCACAAAACTGTAACACTAAAATGACTGACGTTAACAAATAACATACACGTCTCATTCCAAGGCACTCCTGCCTCGAGGAACCGAAAACGCTACGGACTTATGCATCAACCTAATATATATGTGTGTGGAAGTCCATAATTATTTATGCCAAAAGCACAGCTTACCAAACAATCAGCTATCCAACTCTTAAAACTTGAACGGTATGTGCATTTCCTCGCGCAGGCCGCCATTTTGGGTTAAAATCTATCAAATTCGACAGTGTTGGCTCGTCGCTCGTGGTCGTGTCAGATGAGTTGTTTGTGTTTGCCAGTGTCGTAGTTACAGTTTAGGTATATATATTTTCTAGTTACAGTAATTAACAGTGTACATACGTTCTTGAACAAACTACTTATTTTATAATATCTGTGCTTGTGCTTGTATATAATAGAAATGGATAAACCGCGAGGTGGACACGTTTGTGCCGCTAAAATCTGCAGTGCGAAAAGTTATAAATCTAACAAGAAAATATGTTTTTTTAGATTTCCCAAAGATGCCATTAGGTAAGTTTTTTTGATAAGCACCTTAAAAATGATGTACTTTTGTAGCCTAGAAATATTTTTCATTAATGTAAGCATAGCTGTTTTTACTGGAATGTAAGTAATTTTGAATGTAATACTTCTTACTATGATATTGTTTATCCTGAAATGAAGATTATGTTACAAATTACCTTAAACAAATTAATTGTTTTAGTGGTTATTTGTGTTTTTAGAGCGTAAAGGAACGGATTGCCGCTTGAGAAAGAATGTTACCGCGGAGCGCGTTAACCTTTCGAAAATGGCAATCTTACTTCTTGCTCAAAAATTACACAGAACATTTTCTATAGCCGCATTTTTTAAAATTAAATGCACATTTTTCTCTATACTTATTCGCATATTATATTCGGGCATATTTAGGGCAGGAGTGCCAGCAACAATTATTGCAACAAACGCACGACTGTCATTTATTTATACTTTTGGTTGCCATGACTATTCATAGCACACTCGACGGAAAAAGTGAGAATTTTCTTTTCCATGTACGCTTTAGAGTGTAAAATAAGGATGCCGCGGCATTCGTCGATTTTGCGATTTCATTTGAAATTAGTAATTAGTTATTTTGCGCACGGCTGTTGAAAAACAATTATTGTACAGGGTGGCCCGTTTAAGAGGGGCCTATACCTTATCTCGAAAACGACGGGGGTTGGGAAAAAAATTAAATACAAAAGTTGTTCCTAGTAAAATTATCTTTATTTGCTTTGTATTTTTTAACCGACACTTTTTTATATACAGGGTGATCAAACAAAGTTATATTTTTTTCAATGAAACGCCCTATATTTTATTACATTTTTGGATTCTATTTAAAATTCTAAGCATATTTGATGTATGATGTTATACCTCTAGAGTTAGTACTTTCACAGCTATAAACAGTTGAAAATCGGTACTTTGGTTACTTTTCACCCTGGTATCAAGAATACCATTAGAGATGGAGCAAAATAAATTCCACATTCCTTTCTTAACTTTTCAAGAGCTATCTGACGGTACTAACTGGCAGGTGGTACGATGGGTACCAAATCTGGTACTTAGGAATGTGAAATTAATTTTACTTCATCTCTAATGGTGTTCTTGCTACCAAGGTGAAAATTAGCCAAAGTACCGATTTTCTACTGTTTATAGCTGTGAAAGTACTATCTCTACATCAAATATTATTAGAATTTTAAGTAGAAACCAAAAATGTAATAAAAAATAGGGCGTTTCATTTAAAAAATTTTACTTTGTTTGACCACCCTGTATATGAAAAAGTGACAATTAAAAAAATACAAAAAAATAAAGATCATTTTCTAGGAACAACTTTTGTATTTAGTTTTTTTTGCAACCCCCGTAGTTTTCGAGATAAGGTATAGGCCCTTCTTAAAAGGACCACCATGTACATACAAAATTAACATAATTTAAAACTCATATCCATAGCTTTTCAAACCTAAAATTATATTAAATATTAGCTTCAAATATATGTACCTCTAAATCGCTTACAAAAAGTTGTTTTACATTTATACAAAAGAAAATTCTACTACTTTTCTTTGGTATAATATAATAATGTTGTCTTACTTGTCTTAGGGCAAGGACATCGCTCCTAAGTAGTCAAAGAGAAGACTTGTTAAATATGGACAATGACAGACTTTATCAGAACTACAGGCTTTGCAGTATCAATTTCGAGCCAAAAATGTTTACATACAGCCAGTTTTGTCGTTTAAACCACAATGCAGTACCTCCAAAAAATGATCATTCATATTGTTCTTGGGAGCCCGTTATATATAGATACATATTTGATAACAAACCTATGTTATACCTTAAATAGTTATTTTTATAAAATAAATCAATATTTATGATTGGTTTATATTTCCTTTCTTCCCGCTTAAGACAATATCTTATAAAAAAAACTAAGTATAGGTACACCTATATTTAAAACAAAAAGTTGATATCTATTTTTATTGGTTCAGCGAGAATGTATGTACACAAATATTCAAATAAAAATTAACTAAAACCGTTGATTGCATCCAATTAACGATAAAACTAAAAAAAATAAAATACAATATCAAAACTCCAATCCTGTCTATTTAAAATTGAATACTCCTTATCTCGGCCCTGTGTTTTAACGCGAAATGGCGTTGGTCACGTCAGATTTTTATTTCCACTTTGACAGGGGAGTCGGCT
This sequence comes from Pissodes strobi, assembly GCA_016904865.1. Classification (NCBI taxonomy): domain Eukaryota; kingdom Metazoa; phylum Arthropoda; class Insecta; order Coleoptera; family Curculionidae; genus Pissodes; species Pissodes strobi. The sequence continues at coordinate 173,835 of MU182173.1, read as the reverse complement.
AGCTGATTGTTTGGTAAGCTGTGCCAAAAGTATGCCGAAGTAGCCCCAGTTGCGGTTTTTTACAAAACTAACCCTTTTGCAATAAAATAGCAAATGTAAAGTATTGCTTGTTGGAAAGTGGCAATTTGTTGCAAAAAATCTCATCTTTAAGTAAATTTTCTTTAAGGTGTGATTATTCACCAGCAAAATTGACAACGTTAGTAATATACGATTTTTAGCACGGACAACTATTTTTTTTTTTGTAAAAAAAGCTGCAATAAGCCTACCCCTTCCCAACATGCAATACTTTAGATCAATTTTTTTTATTTTAAGACTGTTAGTTCTATAAAAAAAGCTTAAAAGGAAAAAGGTTTCTAAATGAATTAGTTTATCTAAATTTATTTTCTTCTAAGTCGCTATGCAAGATTTTTTAAACAAAACTTAATCATTCTCTCTAGCGTTTATATAAAGAAAACTTCTCTTTATTTTCAACAAAGAATCACCCCCTAGAGTTTTTTTGCATTTGTTTTGAAACACCCTTAGTTTTTGAGTAGAATTCATAAATAGAAGAAAATATAGAGTGGTTCATTAAAGAATGAATGTTTAGTTCGCCGTGCTTTTATGAGCCGCATTGTGTATTTGAGAAAGTGATATTTAAATATGCAGACGTAGATGTCCTGTGACTTATTTGATGCTTTTTGTGTGGTAAATGATATCAGCTTTAAATACGAATACTTTTAATGAAGTTTTGATATAGATAGATATTTATAGGCTTCAAAAAATCGAACTATTCTAATTATTTACAATGGTAACCTACTACGCAACCCAAATTAAATCGAAGTTAACCCGGTTCGGTAACGAAACTAAACCTTACCTAACCAAATAAATTCAATGTACATCTCGCTAATTGAAAAATGCTTTTCTGAATGAAAGGAAATAGTTATTTTTGTTACAAGTACCTAAAATGGAGTTTTTCAGGACGAATCATTGCTGTTTCCGAACGAGGCGTTAGCCGAGTCCGTAATAGCAGATAAGTCCTGAAAAACTTCATTTAGGTACGTGTGACAAACACTATTTTTTGTCATACGCTCCCAAAACTTAATTTTTATTTATACGCTTTTTACTCGGCTAACGCCTCGTCCGGAAACAGCAATGATTCGTCCTGAAAAACTCCATTTTAGGTACTTGTAACAAAAATAACTATTTCATTCATACAAACAATTTCTGGCAGAAATGATAATTTCTTCTGGGTTAATTTCGATTAGTTTGGGTTGTATTGAGTTAGTTTGAGTTAAATCCAGTTAGTTTGGATTAGCAAAAAAATAACAGCGCGATACTACGTTCGCTTCAACTTATTGAGCATCAACAACACGAACATTTTTAAAATTTTTTTTTTAATATTTGGTTTAGTTTGGTTAGTTTACCTCGTAAAATAAGAATAAATAAATTAGTATGGTTTAGTTTGAGATAGTTTAAGTTAGTTTGTATTAGTTAAATTAGTTAATCTAACCCGAACTAACCTAAACTAACCCAAACTCAATATTTCTATAAATTATCATTTCTGCCAAGAAATTTTTGGATCAACTTTCGCTTAGCTGAAATCAGTTAATATGTAAGAAATATTTGTTTATTTAGTATAGAGCAACCTCCCCAAATACAAAATCATAAAAAAATCTGCGGAAATGCATCATTTTCATTTTTTCGACTCTAGAATAACTGAAATCAGTTACATGAAAACATGTTTCTGTTTTACATTCTAAATATTTTTCTAAACATAATACCCCAAAAAACCTCATGCGGAAATAAATCATTTTCATTTTTTGAGTTAGTTTGGGTTAGCTTTGGTTAGTTTAGGTTAGCTTTGGTTAGTTTGGGTTAGCTTTGATTAGTTTGGGTTAGTTTCGTCTCGTTTAAGCCACTACGCTCTTGCGTGAAGAAAGGCTTGCGCGAAGCACAAGCTTTTCTTCACGCAAACCTAGGCGAAACAATTTCGGTTAGCTTGGGTTAGTTTGAGTTAGTTTGGATTAGTTTCGTCTCATTTAAGCCACTACGCACATGCGTGAAGAAAGGATTGCGCGAAGTGCAATCCTTCTTTCACGCAAGCCTAGGCGAAACAATTTCGGTTAGCTTTGGTTAGTTTCGGTTTGCTTTGGTTAGTTTGGGTTAGCTTTAGTTAGTTTGGGTTAGCTTTGGTTAGAATAGGTTAGCTTTGGTTAGTGTCGGTTAGTTTCGTCTCGTTTAAGCCACGACGCGTTGCGTGAAGAAAGGATTGCGCAAAGCGCAAACCTTTCTTCATGCAAGCCTAGGCGAAACAATTTCGGTTAGCTTGGGTTTGCTTTGGTTAGTTTGGGTTAGCTTTAGTTAGTTTGGGTTAGCTTTGGTTAGTTTAGGCTAGCTTTGGTTAGTTTCAACTCGTTTAAGCCACTACGCACTTGCCTGAAGAAAGGCTTGGATATTTTTGTGTGTTTATGTTTAGAAGAATGTGTGAAATGTGAAACAAAAATATGCATTCATGTAACTGAACTCAGTTCTCAGTTATTCTGAAGGTTATAATATTCTATTAAAAAATTAAAATGTTATATTTCAGCAACAAGTTTTTCGTGTGTTTATGTTTAGAAAAGTGTTTAGAAGGTAAAGCAGAAATATGTTTTTATATAACTGGTTTCAGTTATCTTAAAGTTGGAAAAATTAAAATAATGCATTTCCGCAGAAAAAAAAAATCATTTTGTGTTTAGGGAGGTTTGGGGGTTTCAGCTAAGAGAAATTTTACCCAAATTTTTGTATGAAATGACTTTTTGAGATGGACTCTAACCTTATATAATAACAAAATAGTCACTTTACCTGAAGGACCTATACTAATTATTTAGTAGGTAAAAAATGTACAATATTTCCAAAAATTATCAATTCCGCCAGGAAATGTATGTATATAATTACTTTTTAAGATGAACTCTAACCTTCTGTAATAACAAAATTCTTATTTTATGTGAAGGACATATACTAAACAATTACTCCCCCCGTAATTGTTTAGTATATGTCCTTCAGTTTTAAGGTAAGAAATGTTCAATATTTCCATAAATTGTCATTTCCGCCAGAAAATTTTTGTATAAAATTACTTTTTAAGATGAACTCTAACCTTCTATGATAACAAAATAGTAATTTTATGTGAAGGACCTATACTAAACAATTACCAATTGAATTCTTACAAATAACTGTATGCCCCACATTTTTCCTTTTGAAAATGGCCATTTACCCCTATGAGTTTTTTTAGAAAATCAAAATGAAAAAAGGCTAAAATTTTGCGTAATGAATTCAATTCATATTTTTAGTGGAAAACGCCCAGTCCCACTAATTGGGACCAATCGTCAAAATTGGCGAAATATGCATAATTGTCGCCATTTTTGACACACCTGGTATAAATAGGCGCTAGAATCGTGAATTTCTATGATGGGTCTATATACAATTATTACGTCGGCCGGAGTAATTATTGGATATAGCACCATTATAATAATCAATCCAAATTATAAAAAATATACCTAAAATCTTGTTTCCGCCGATGTATTTTCTCTCAAATTCACTTCTTTAATGTATTAGAATCCCTGGAAATATAGAAAATTACGAATTTTTATGATAGGCCTATATCCAATAATTACCAGAAATTATTTCATACACGATTACATTAAATCGCTAGTCGCTTTGAATAGGCAGAATTAAAACTACCAACTTACAAAGCTTCACGACCATGACTAATAAAATGATCAATACAATATTACAAACCTTTTTCCAGTGCGTAATATCTCTGACAGGCCCTCCACAATCGTTAAGTTTCCTTGTCATATCCTGCCAGATATTTTGAATTTCCACCGTGTATCCGCGCTGAATAGTCCACTTCAATTTAAGGACGTCGTACATTTTTACATATTCCAAGTAAATCTCGAAATGCTTGTTAGTTTTCGAAATCCGCTTCTCTTTTGCGATAACTGATTTTTCCATCTCGATATAATTAATCGCTTGCTTTTCGACAATTCTTGCATTGATATTTAAGACACATCATAACGTTTCAATTGACTGTGTTGTCATAGCAAGATTTGTATTATTGACATGTACTAATCAAGAAACCTGTGCCTGCTAGTAATAGCAGCTGTCCAGGGTCAGGTGTTAAAATCTCTGGATCCGTTGTTAAAGAAAATATCCTTGAGGTAGAGTTAGATGATATACTCTTTTTAAAGTAATGTTACGGCTAGCCTAACAACTATCCGAACGTTTTTGTGCTACCCTATAGAGCTAGCCGCCGCCGCCGTGCCGCTCGCTTCCCTGTCGGTATGACTCATCGCCCGGCCGGTTATCTCGATGGCCTCGTCGAGATCATATAGAGTGGCCTCGGAATACTTCCCGAATATTCGTGATAGATTGGAGATTATATATAAGCAGACCTAAGGCGAATGTTAGTTAGTCGGATAGTTAGTTCAGTTCAGTTAATCATTGAGTGTTGAATAGATATTACTTGTAAAGTTATAAGAGTAGTTTATAGTGTTAAATTGTATACAGTGGTAGTGAATAAAGAGAGTATTAGTTGAAAATAGCAAAAGTTGTAATTCTGTTAAGAACCCACGGGAAAAACGTAACATTTGGTGTCAGAAGTCGGATTGTGAAGGGACCGGACTTGCGAAGTATTTTTCGAGGAAAGAAGAAGTACAAGTACGTCAACGAGACCGTGTGATTGGTGGATTCTGGTAAAAAAAACATTCTATGGTCAATACAAGGCAACAAACGGCAGAAATGGAGCAAATAAATAAAATGTTGGCCGATTTCATGGATAATTTAAATGTTGAGAGGCGAGCGGATCGGGAAGAAGATGAACGTAGAAGGCAAGTGGAGCGGGAAGAGGAGGAACGTAGAAGGCAAGTGGATCGGGAAGAGGAGGAACGTAGAAGGCAAGCAGAACAGGACCGGCTTCAGAAAATTTTAAAAGACCAGGTAGACAAAAGACAAAAAGAACAGGACGACCGGCTTCAGAAAATTTTACAAGATCAAGAAGATAAAAGGCAAGCAGAACAGGACCAGCTTCAGAAAATTTTACGAGACCAAGAAGATAAAAGGCAAGCAGAACAGGACCACCTTCAGAAATGGATGCTGGATGTAATTGTAGGCGAGCAAGGAAAATTACAGAAGATATTGGACGGGCAAAATGAGAAATTTGAAAAAGAAGTAGGTAATATACAAAAAGAAGTTGGAAATGTACAAAAAGAAGTTGGACATGTACAAAAAGAAGTTGGGAGTGTACAAAAAGAAGTAGGAAACGTACAGTAAGAAATGAGGAATCTACAAGCAGAATTTAGCAGATTAAAAAATCAAGGACCCACCGAGAGGGTATTCGCCACAGGGCATAACATCAAACCTCCAACGTATGACGGTCAATGTCCTGGACTATGTACAAAAGACAATTTGAAGCCGCTGCGGTTGCCAACGGTTGGAATAATGAAGAAATGGCACACCACTGGTGGTAGCGCTTCGTGGGTCTGCCCTAGAACTACTGCAGACCATTTCCATCAGCCAACAAGGGAAATATGACATACTTGCAGCTGCCCCGGAGAGACGATTTGGAGACCAACATAGAAGACAACTGTATCAGGCACAAGTTAAGTCCCGACATCAGAAGCCTGGTGAAAACCTGCAAGCATTTGAGGCCGACATTAGACGTCTCATTCAATTGGCCTACCCGGAAGCGACACAGGAATTTCAAGAGGAACTTGCTGCCCAATATTTCGTGGATGGTATTAGAGATCCAGAAACTCAGAAAATGCTACGCCTAGCCAAGGAGGAGTTCACATCTGACTGCCGGCCGGTACAGACGCGAGCAAGAAATAGTCCGATAAAAAGTGTTTATTCGCACATTCCGATCGTTTATTCTGAACGTTATTAGGTTTGCTTTACTTCGTTATCAGTAAAGGCCATTCACAGCCAAGCGCTACTAATTTTCTAGTCTCCGGGGACGTAACCCCGGGAACTGCCCTTATGGGCGACAACACTGAGGATGAGGACACCCTGTCCAATATTTCGATGGAGTCTAACTGCTCCAAAATATCTGACGACACGGCCCGTAAACTAAGAAACCGATCACAGAATTACGCAGAAGTCTGCGTTCAATGCCGCTTGAATAGCGAAAAATTTCACGAAGTCAATGAATTAAGCTATTACGAAGCAAACGCACTACTAACTAGAATTCGCCAGCACCAACACGATGCCCACCCTCAGGGAATTAAGCGCCAAGTTAGGGCAAAAATCGATACGGGGAAAAAGAAGGCTAGCCCTTCTAGCTTACGTAGCAACGAGACCTTTAAAAAACCAAAGGTCACCTTGGAGAAACAACAACAATCCCAAAAAAGTTCCGAGAGTTCTTTGCCACCTAAAGAAATCTCAAGCGAGAAAACCACAACTGAACTCAGCCAGATGGCACCTCCTCCGCCTCCGCCCATTTCTGTTGCCCAGATACAGACAAGCGAAACCGAAAGTTTCAAGACGCCATTTAAACAAATCCCGTTTAAACGGAACTTCAGGATAACAACCTTTGACATGGGCCAACCCCCAGTGCCCACCAATAATGCCTTTCTGCCCCTGCAAGACATAGACACCGAGAACGAGGACACGATGAGCGTTGCATCCAATTCGACATCTAATGCCAAACGACAAAAGCCTAACCCTAACAAGCAAGGGAAACCAGCCCCAAAGCCCAAATCGCAACCTCTACCCCCAGTGGTCATTAAAGGAAGGCCCTCCGACCATAAACAACTACGAGAGGACCTTAAAGCGCTGCGTATTACAAGGTATGAACTTAAATATACGAAAAACTCTGTTATCGTTTACTGTACCTCGGCTAACGACTTACATACTGTAAAACGTGCCTTAGAAATCGAATGTACTGAATATCACACGTACGCCGAGAATCAGGAAAAGACGAGGGCTTTTGTTCTCCGCGGTCTTGATGGTGACATCAAGCCGCAGGATATCAGCGAGTCCCTAAATGACGAATACAACATTTCGCCGAAGAACGTATATGAGATGCGCAAAACCAGGGTGCCAATGTACCTCGTCATACTTGGCACCAACTATACAGTGAAAAAATTAAATCAGGACGTCAAAACTCTGATGTGCGTCCGTGTGCACTGGGAGGCCAGGAGGTCAGGCAAGCCTGTCCTCCAGTGCAAAAATTGTCAATAATTCGGACATGCAAAGACTTACTGCAGCCGCCGAGTGGCCTGCAGCAAGTGCGCTGGAGCGCACGAAATCACACAATGTGATCAAGATTACCAGAAATGTGTCAACTGCGGAGGCCCGCATCGAGCGATAGACGACTCGTGCCCCGTATACACGTATAAATTAAACATCATACAAGCCACTACGAAACAATCGAAACCGATTCAAACTTTCCGCCCTGCGCCTCCCCCGGCGAACCCCGCCTGGAGGAATCAAGATTCAAGAGCTGCTGACGGCCCACGGGGCCAAGCCCTAAACAATGGGCAACGGGAAGAAGAGTTCTCTCAGCAATTTCCACCTCTACGCAGAACCCGAGATCAACAAAACAAGACTCAATCCATGCAGCATTCTAATGTACAGGTTAGTGGTGCTGCAAGCGCAATCAATAATGTAAACGTCCCTAATAAGAATAATATTTCATCAATGACGAATAACTTAAATAATGTAGTCGCAAAGATAAACAGTTTAGTAAATCTAGATCAGCTTTTTCAAGCCCTGGACCACTATTCCAACATGCTGGAAGCATGTCAAGGCGACAAAGCGGAAATTTTACAGGCGTCAATCCGCTTTTTCTCCTTTGAATACAATAAATTCAACATATAATTGTAAATGTTACTTGTCGCTTCATGGAATTGCAACGGAATTAGGTCAAAATTGGGCGAGTTTCGTAACTTTATGCATACATCCAATTTTCAAGTTGTTTTTCTCATTGAAACGAAATTAGTTCCTAACTTTACACTAAAGTTTAGGAACTACAATATCGAGCGTTTTGATAGGCCCGATCGAAACGGGGGAGGCGTGGCCTGCCTCATACATAGGTCGCTCCGTTATAAAAGAATTCAACATTTGCGGACCGCAATAGAACACGTCTGTATCGAGACGGAGAGCGGCCTCCGTATTTGTGGCGGTTATGCGCCCCCGGGTCTCCGCCTCACTGAAAATGATCTCTTTGCTATATTACCGCAGAACAGAGTATCCCTGTTGATATGGGGCTTGAATGCCACGCACGCCGAATGGGGCGGCGTAACTAACTCCAGGGGTAGATTATTTAAGAGAATAATCGAAAACAACCTGGAAATGTCCTATCACAGATCGCCAAATCCCACCTTTCTTCGTAGTGCCTCGTTCCTGGACATAGCCATGACTCGGGGAACGACAAGGACTACACAGTTACAAGAACTTAACGTTCTAAACTCGGATCACTTGCCAATCAGAATTGGACTGTACTGCAGGGTCCCTGTAGTTTACGATACCGTCGTTTCGTACAGGAATACTGATTGGAAAGTGTTCCGAGCAAGGCTGAGTGAGTTAACTGTCGTCCCTGAGCAAATAGTTACGGTCCAGGACTTAGAAAACGAGGTAGATAAACTAACATCAAATATCCAGCGCATCCGAAATGCTATGTGTCCTAGAGTCGCCTTGCGCCCTAAGACAGAATCCCTCCCAGACCATATCCTTGAACTTATCACCTTTCGAAATCGCTTTCGACGAAGATGGCAGAGAAACCGGACAAGAGAGGGAACCGCTCAAATCAATGCACTGACGGAGGAGATCAGGATACAGATTCGCGAGCACAGAAACCATGCGTGGCTCGAACACTTAAATCGCGTCAACAGGGAAGACGGCTCGCTGTGGAAGTTGGCCAAGCGAGTTCGCGGAGGCTATACGCAAATTCCTGTTAACAGGCACAGAGGCCTAGATATTATAGGCGATGAAGGAAAAGCGGAAGCCTTCGCGGATTACCTGGAGGGCGTCTACAGCGGGGCGCCTAACACCCTTCCCGAGCAAGAGCGCTACAGCAACGCTGTAAACGCTTTTAAGCAACATAAGTATCCTATCCCTCCGTCAGTGTTTGATAAACTGAGAATCACCCCGGCGGATATCCGCAAAACTCTTTGTCGTCTTCCGAGAAATAAAGCTCCCGGCCCGGACAACATTCCGAACATAGTCCTGAAAACTTTACCTAATAAAGCACTTATCCAATGCATGCATATTGTTAACGCGGTAATTCGGCTACAGCACTTCCCTAAATCCTGGAAGGTAGCGGCCATAATTCACTTCCCTAAACAGGGAAAAGATCTCAAGTTACCGGCATCCTATCGGCCCATATCCCTGCTAAACACCCTCGGGAAGGTGGCTGAGAGGCTAATCTTACCGAGGGTAAGCAGGATAGTCGAGGAACAGAATATCTTACCCCGGGAACAATTTGGCTTTCGTGGTCGGCATGGCACTGTCATGCTGACGGCGAAGTTAGCCACTGATATTTACAAAGGATTCAACAGCAGGCAGTCTACAGCACTCCTGCTATTGGACATAGAGAAGGCATTCGACAGGGTATGGCACGATGGGCTGCTGTACAAGCTTTTAGCAAAGTACAGCTTCCCACTGTACTGGATAGCGCTCATCGAGTCATACCTTGCCGGGCGCACCTTCACCACCCGGATTGGCTGTAGCTCCTCAACTAGCAGGCAACTGCTAGCAGGAGTGCCACAAGGTACAGTCTTATCGCCGCTACTCTTCAATCTTTTTATAGCAGATCTCCCGTCTCATCCCAACACCCGGCTAGCCTTATTTGCCGACGACACGGCAATTTATTCCCGCAACCCCCAAGCAGAGGTGGCTAAAACGAACCTGTCAGCACATATGAACATACTTATTCCGTACTATGAGCGATGGAAAGTCACCCTTAACGCGGCTAAGACGGAGTTAATCCTAATTACCCGCAAAAGGCGCGACATTGACATCACACCGCTCGTAGTAGGGAATACTATTATAACACCTAAAACCCAGGTAAAATACCTGGGCATCACTCTGGATACCAAACTAAATTTCGGGAAGCATATCCAAACAGCTGTTAACAAAAATGTAGCCATCAAGAAAGGGTTGAGCTTACTGGTAGCAAGCAGGTCCTTCCTGAGTCCTGCCAATAAGCTCACCCTTTATCGCTCATTAATAAGGCCAGCATTACTATATGGGGCCCCGGTGTGGTGTTCGGCAGCAAAATGCCACAAACAAAGACTCCAGGTCATACAGAACAGTTATTTAAGGGCGGCCTTCTCCCTCTCCCTCAGAGATAGAGTAAGGATCGCGGACCTGCATGCTATGGCAAACATTGAATTTGTCGACGAATACATTGACAATATAGCATGCAGGTTCTTTGAACAACAAATCAAGGGATCTCCACTTACGGCCAATATGGCCAACTTAAGATACACCCCCGAATATCGCACCCCACACGGCACCATATATAAAGGAATATCTTTATTCTACAAGCAATTAATGCCACCCTAATTCACAACCGTCAAGAATATCCTATTTTCATACCAATCGTAACTGTAATTATTCCCAACTTTCAAAAGGCAACTTTTTAAAACGTCTCAAAAACTCTTAACTATCAGGAGAGCAGAAACGCATTTACCAGTAAGGTATTGTGCGCGAGCTGCGTCCTGGTTGGCGCCGTGTTCGGACACGGGGGCGGGGCTTGCCAAGGGACTCGCTACGCGTATAAATACGCACAAGCGATGCCCAAGCCTATCACTTGAACTCAAGCCACCGAAGCATCCATGTCTCCGTAGCCGGACCCGCTGGGCTCGTCCAATCTAATCTAATGCAATTCCAATCACACTGGAACAGACTCGCGTCTTTACATGGCATTATGCCATTCTTGTATATACTCCTGTACATATCTTTTTATGTAGTATAGTGTGATTGTCCTTTTATCTTTATGATTGCCTGCTCATAATGGGCAGATTTAAGCAGGTTTTTTCAATGTTTTCCCTGCATAACCACCCTGGCAGTAACATTTACCCCTTCAAGTAACCTTCGCTAAATATTTTATAAAGCTTTATGCAAACAACTGAGAAGACAACGCCTTTGAAGGGTCTTCCCATGTAAAGGACACAATTATTGCAGCACCACATACCCTATATAAAATTAGGCTAAGACCAGCCCCCTAAGGGTGCCTTACTGTTGGCAACGGCGTTGAGCTAACAACGCCTAAGCTTAACAACAGTAGAATGTTTTCTATAATCATAAGGCATAATTAGTAGGAAATGTAGTTGAAATACCGATGAATATTGAAATAAAGATGCTTATGCTTATGCCTAGCCAAATTTGATAACAGCAGCGAAGTTTTGGGTAGAGCTCTGGAAATCGAGGCGGCCTGTAACATCTCTAAGCCAGCAATCAGGGACGTATCCATCAAGGAAGAAAATTTGGCGAACAGCTGTGAACTAACTGAAATGGGCGGTATTTTGAAGAAATTAACCGAAGTTCTTCAGGCCACGGGGAGATTCCGGGAGTCACCAGAAGTTAGGCCATACAACCGTAATCAGTGCTATAGATGTGGCAAGCCTGGACACTTCAAAAGGGACTGTCGAGTACAAAGATTCCAGGAGCCAATAGAAAATAGGCCACATAACCGAAATACATCAAATCAGTGCTATAGATGTGGAAAGACTGGACATTTCAGAAGGGACTGTCGAGTACGGATATTCCGGGAGCCAACAGAAGTTAGGCCATGTAATCGAAAGGCTATAAATCAGTGCTATAGATGCGGCAGGACTGGACATTTCAAAAGAGACTGTCAAGTACAAAGATTCCGGGATCCACTAGAAGATAGTCCACATAACCGAAATGTTTCAAATCAGTGCTATATATGTGGCAACATTGGGCATTTTAAGAGAGACTGCCGAGTACAACTACGACCTACAGCTCCATCCAGAGACAACAGCAGTTCAAAGCCAAGTCAGGAAGAGTTGAAACAATATAACTTTAAGGCTAAGCACAGAGAAGGAAGATGGCATAGTAATACAGATGCTTTATCCAGAGGGTCATGTGAGGATAATTATAAACATCGCCAAAGAATTGACCAACGAGAAGGAATCATTCCCACTAGGCGAATCAAGTTTAAGGTTGATCAGCAGTGGACCACAGAGCAACTAAAGAAAGATCAGCTTGAGGATAATGAAATAGCACTACTACTAAAAGCTAAGGAAGAACGTCAACCAAGACCAAGCTGGAGAGATATTTCAACTAAGGGATCTACTTTTAAATCTCTGTGGGCTCAGTGGGACTCCCTGGTAGTTGAAAATGGACTCCTTAAACGAGCCTGGGAAAGCGCCGATGGCAAAGTAGTGAAGACACAGTTAGTGGTACCAAGGAAGAGGGTATCGGAAGTTCTGGACGAAGTACATAATAGAAAATTTGGCGCTCATCTCGGAGTGAACGGAATGATTGACAAAATCCGCGACAGATTTTACTGGGTCAACTACTGCCAGGATGTGAAATCATGGTGCCAGCAGTGCTCAACCTGCGCCTCAAGTCAAGGACCCCAGACAAGATCCAGTGGGAATGATGTGGGACTACCGTTTGAACGTCACGCCAGTAACCGAATGAAGGCTCGATATGATCTACAAGCTAACTCTGGGAGATTTCGGATGAACGATAAAGTCTGGTTATACAACCCGCAAAGAAGGACAGGAAGATCTCCCAAGCTTACGCCTGTATAGGAAGGGCCCTATACAGTCATCAAAAGAATTATTGACGTAGTGTATAGAATTCAGCGTAGCCCCAGAAGCAAACTGAAAGTAGTCCACCTCGACAGGTTGAAAGCATATCACGGACATGAAGTAGCTGATCGGGACGATCAGAATTAAGAGGGAGGCAATGTTACGGCTAGCCTAACAACTATCCGAACGTTTTTGTGCTACCCTATAGAACTAGCCGCCGCCGTGCCGCTCGCTTCCCTGTCTGTATGACTCATCGCCCGGCCGGTTGCGAAGATTCAGGATGCGCTGGAATTATCTCGATGGCCTCGTCGAGATCATATAGAGTGGCCTCGGAATACTTCCCGTATATTCGTGATAGATTGGAGATTATATATAAGCAGACCTAAGGCGAATGTTAGTTAGTCGGATAGTTAGTTCAGTTCAGTTAATCATTGAGTGTTGAATAGATATTAGTTGTAAAGTTATAAGAGTAGTTTAGAGTGTTAAATTGTATACAGTGGTAGTGAATAAAGAGAGTATTAGTTGAAAATAGCAAAAGTTGTAATTCTGTAAAGAACGCACGGGAAAAACGTAACAGTAAAATGTTCCTCTGTGTTGGAGTAAATTGCATACAATACAGAAAAGGGTGTTTTTGTGCCAGGCTATGCTTCATTTTGCCATGGGTTTTGCGTTTAAAATATTGTAAACAACAAAGTTAACCCATTATTCCTGGTGTACAAAACATATTTATAAATATAGTATAAACAAGTCAGCGATTTTGTCTTCCTATATTATGCCGCTAGAGGACGCTAGCCAGATAAAAAAATCGGGGATTTATCTAAATATTGCCCAAGAATATCCTCTTAGTAAGAGGATATTTTTAAATATATAAAAAAAATACGGTGTGTGCTTAAGCCAACACGACAGAAAAGTTCAAAAAGCATCAAAAACTGCATAAGGAATAAATAGCATTTACCTATGAAGTCCTAGTTTATATGAAAATAAAAATTAACAAATGGTATTTAATAGGATATGCGATTTCTACATAATTTGGGCAGGATATAAAAATGGGAGAAGGAAATAAAGAAAATAAATTTTATCATAAATTATAGCATATTGTATTCTCTAAATATCCGCATTACCTGTAAAGAATTTTTGTAAATATATCGCTTATTTTTCTTTCGGCTTTACTTAAAATGAATTGTGAAATAATAACAATAATAATAATAACATTTTTTGTTTTCCAGAAGATGGTAAAAAACATCATTATAAAAATATCTTAATGTCTGGCGTTACTTAGCAATTTTGTGCGATTAATTTTAACGGCCGCTATTTTTTTTGATCTTACGATTTTAAACTTCAGTTGTTTTTTTTTTAAGTTTAAGCTAAATACGTGGTTGAGTAGTGCTAACGTTAGGTCATCGATTATTAACAAGATACTAGAAGGTCCACTCTCAGTCGGCACTTGTGATGTAGCGCTTACAAAGGCGAGACGCCAGACTTTAGACCAGACGGGGTGAAACGTGGCACGAGGCCTGAGCGGATAAACAGCTTTTCATCAAGTTCCGCGACGGGTCAAGGAGGGAAATACTGGGGGCCGGGCTTAGAGTGAAACTTCTAGTCTATTGTTAATGTTCGGTGGTTAGGTTAAGTTAGTTTAAGTTGATTTCCCTGTTGGATCATTTTTGTCTGTGCCTGCTAAGATTCGGTCTACGGCCATCATTTTTTATTTGTTAAAAGTAATTCTTATAAAATTGGGAGTCACTAGGGCACAGGGCCACCATACTGGAGGTTCACACCAATTAGGCCCCTCACATTGGAACAACGTGTAACTTATGCAGGTTGGTTGCTCTGCCTCTAATTAAGCGCCGGAAGAAGGGTGGAGATGTCTAAATACCAACCGAACGAACAAGAAGAAAAAAATTACGGCTGATTCGAGGCAAAGGAATAAGCTATCGGGAGACTACTGCGCTAGATCCTCTGCTAGTAGGTATTTCTACATTTTAAATTTTGGCTTTTAGTTTAGCACAGTATCAATTTAATAGATAATTGATATCATATATTTTTAGATCAGCGTTACATTGTGATTCATACTGGATGCGAGATTGGTTTTATTGATGGTGCAAGTCTAGTGTTTCGAGGTGAGTCAAAAAAGGGCGACTATCACGATAGCAGGAAAAGAACTAATTTGGAGAATTGGTTTAAAACAAAGCTGGTACCTGATTTACCGCCCAGATCTTTAATTATCATGGATAATATAAGTTATCACTTGGGCCTTATTGAAGAAACCTCAACGAAATCGTGGACTAAGTAGAAATTTATTTTTTGGCTTAGAAATAAAAATTATACTATTCTGAGAAAGCCATGAAAGACGAAATTTGGGTTTTGTAATCTTTTATGACTTTTGATGACTTTGAATAAAGAGAAGCAATACTATAAATATCTCCTGCAAACCTTCTCCCTATAGCTGCCAGTACAATCCAATTGAGATGGTATGGTCACAGTGCAAAATAAAATTTTACCAGTACATGGTTAGTCTCAAAGGAAAAAGGAACACCAGAAGAGGTCCGATCGATCTGGGAAAGGGTTCTAAATGAAGTAACAGCTGGTCAAGCAATATAGATCACGTCCAAAATCTCATAAAAGAAGCTTAGGATACACTACAGCACTGTAATGCATCAGATATAGAACCTATTATTATATCTGAATATTCTGATGACTCTGCTTCTAATTTTTCATACTCAGAAGATCTATAGTTGTTACATCGCATTTTCTTTCATGACAAAGTCTCATCTAATATTTCCTGTTATTCCATTTGCAATACTTTTGCACCAAGTTATCAGGACTTAAATAGAATATGGAAAATATCATGTCATACCTACTTAATAACAGAGGTGTTATTGCAGTTGGTCATTTGATTTTAGTCTTAATGTATCACCGTAACATATTTTTTGAGTAGATTTCCAGCAATATTTTATTTTTAACGCAATGTAGGTAGGTATTATTTTTGTTTAGTATGTCTTCGATTTCAAAACTTTTATCAGCTGTAATTCCTGTTTCATTTGATTCTGTTCACTGTGGTATTGCTCACCTACATTACACCTGATTTTCTAGCAAATACTTAGCTGCAATAATTCAAATTGAAATTCAAATTCAAATATATTTTTTCTTCAAACGTCAGTAAATTCGTCATTACTCGACTGTGTAGGCGGCCGTGAAGTTTCATTTTTCCTCCGCCGGAGCTTTACTTTTCACTTTTCCGCCGGCGGAGGTAAAAGTGTTGTCATAGCAACATAGATACAATACAAACACACAACAAAATAAGCGTCAACAACTCAAAATTTATTAAACTAAAATTTGTATTTATCACTCAATTTGTGCACTGCATTTCTAAAAATCACTAATTTAAGAACAAATTGGTTACTATTTAATCGAACTTATCCAATAACTGCTTATCAATACGGAAATAAAACGCAATCGGAGACGCAATTTTAATT
>MU182173.1:143794-157519 GCA_016904865.1 Pissodes strobi | reverse complement strand
CTCACTCCGTTCGGCTGCTAAACACGAGCGCGCCATGAAAAGTATCACTTTTCCTCCATATAAAATAATATACTATTATTAGTCAGTAAGTTATAAAAATAAACAATACTACATTAACATTTTCAATTACATTAACATTTTCAATAATATTACTGGCAAATAAGGGCAGCACCGCGGTTAAAAAACCGATACATAGATCACATGTTGCCATGTGACCATGTGGCGCAGCCCTGAAAAAAAAATAAAAACAATAAGCTTAATACGATCATAAAAATAAAAGTTGTAAGCCAGGGAGAGAACCGACTGGATTGGCCGAGCAGAAGCACGCACATACACGTGGGGAAAAGACAATGCACCGAGGACCGAGGAACAAAAAATCAATATTTTAAAGTTGATCTGATGTTATTGGATCAGATAAAATAGGGGGATGCCAGCAGAACAATTCATGATAGCATGATACTCAATTACCCAATGCATTCAACCTAACCCGCTTCATCAATAAGTACAATACAATAATAAGAAATGGCAATGAACAATAATATGTTATATTAGTAGTTCCGCGGACTTTCCAAGAGCCTATCTCTAATATACTTTTCAAATTTATATAAAGAACATTATTTTTTATATTGTTCGGTAAATTATTCCACATTTGAATTGCAACAAAGCAAAATGATTTTTGAGAACTTGTTGTTTTGTGCTGCGGTACTCTAAAGTAATCTATATTCCTTGTATGATGTGGATGTTCAAATGCATTAAAAAGGCATGCCAAATACGGAGGCTGTCCGGTCTTTACAATTCTATTCACAAATGAAAACATATGAGCTTTACGCTGATTTTACATAGATAAAATTCCGTGCTGACTAAGATGCGGAGTAATATGATTTCTAAAGGGTATATTAAATGAAAAACGCATGCAGGTGTTTTGAAGTTTTTGAATAGACCTTGAAACACTCGAAGTTAGCGAATCACCATAGACAATATCCCCGTAATCAAATAACGATAATATGAGGGTATTACATAAATAATTCTTAGTTTTAGATGACAAGTGTTTTTTGAATTGATACAGTTTATTTAACCGCATATACGCAACTTTAAGTCTACTATTAATATGCCCCTGAAAAGTTAAAAGTGAGTCAAAATGAGTTCCCAAGTTTTTTACTTCAGTAACTACGGGTACTGGTACATTGTTTATCCCAACACTAAAATTCTCAGAGGCGTTTTCAATCTGATTTTTGCTTGTTCCAAAAAAATTATATTCGACTTTGATGCATTTAACTTTAAGTTATGCTCTATGGCAAATCGATATGTTATTTAAGACACTGTTAATCTGCAATTGAGAAGTGTGTGCATTTTGTGGTAAAAATGATATGTATATTTAAGAATCATCAGCATATTGCTGTAATTTTGAATATTTTATTTCCTTGTACATATCTGTAACATACAAGGAGAACAACAGCGGCCCCAAGATCGAACCCTGTGGGACACCTGCTACCACTGGTATGTAATTTGACTTTAATTTGTTAGAGTGACTCCTTACTTCCACACATTGCATTCGACTGACAAAATATGATTTGAAAAATTTTATGGATATATTCGACAAGCCAAAATATTGCAACTTGGTCAAAAGCAGATCGTGACTCAACGTATCGAAGGCTTTACTAAAGTCTAATAAGGCCAAACAAGTGATGTCTTTCTTATCTTCATTAGATCTTATATCGTTGAGGAGATTAACCAGGCAAGTAGACGTACTAAAATTCTTTCGAAATCCCGACTGACAGTCAGGTATTATTTTGTGATTTGGTTATATATATGTCTTTCTAAAATTTTTGAAATCGCTGGCAAAATACTTATTGGCCTCAAGTCTTTTGGATCTTTGGGATCGGATATCTTTGGTAATGGCCTTACTATAGCCTTTTTCCATATATCAGGGTACACACTATTCCAGATACAAGTGTTAATTATATTTATTAAAGAATTCATGCAAAATGGTAAACACAACTTTAAATCTCTTATTGATATTTCGTCTTCACCAGCAGCATTACTATGTATTAAATTTATAATATTACTTAAGGTTTCTTGATCAATTAAATTAAAATTAAGCTCAGTATTTATATTACCAAGTGTGTTATTTTTGTAAAAAAGGATTCTATCATTAGAGGTGGTGTCAGTAACGCTGCTGCACTCAGCATAATAATCATTTAAAGTTGTTGGGTTTGCTAGTTCAGAAGCAATATCAACATTTGAATTATGCGTTAAATTTGCACAGCCCGAAAAGTCCTTGCCCGTTTTGGTTGAGACTGAATTAAAGTAAGCTACCTTTTCGCGAATTATGGCATGCTTAGTATAGTTTCTAAGATCGCTATAGTATGATAGTATTGTAATCGAGTTTCAGTTCTATTTTTGATATATTGTGATGAGCTTTGTCCCTTAATTTAATCAGTAATTTTATGTTATCGGTGATCCAAGGGGTATATGGCTTTTCTATTACCTTTTTTCGCTTTAAAGGAGCGTGCTTATTAAGTAAGTGTAAAATATTGTCAAAAATTAATGTTAACTTTTCGTCTATATTTTCTATATATAATATGTCGTTCCATGGCAAATGGAGAGCATCATACTGAAATTCTGTATATACAATATTATTGTAGTTACGAAATTCTATGAATTTTTCTGACTTCTCTTTATCATCATGTTAAATACCGTGTATACCAAACAATGATCGGAAACTGTTTCAGAAATATTTACGGTACACCTCCTTTTGATATCAAAATTTTTATTTGCAATTATAACGTCAATAAGGCTACTAGATGTATTCAACGAATTACTAATGTACGAAAGCGTAGAAGTACGAAAGCGTAGAAGGGCCACAACATTATTTTTTTTCGAATTCACACTTTTTCTACGAAATTTCGGAAAAAAAGTGTAAATTTCAGATTTTTCGTAAAAAAAGTGTGAATTTCGTAAAAAGTTTGTGAATTCACACTTTTTTTAGAAAATTTCTTAAAAAGTTTGTAAATTCACACTTTTTCTACGAAATTTCGTAAAAAAAGTGTAAATTTCAGGTTTTTCGTAAAAAAAGTGTGAATTTCGTAAAAAATTTGTGAATTCACACCTCTTTACAAAATTTCGTAAAAAAGTGTAAATTTTAGCTTTTTTGTAAAAAAAGTGTGAATTTAAAAACTTTTTACGAAATTTACACTTACGATTTCCATTCATTGTCACGGTAGCTCCGCCTAAACCCGCATCGCATGTGATTTTCAGTGCATCTTAGACTTGAGCAAAATATATTCAAAACATGCTCCGACGGATAAAAATATCTTGTCCATTTTAAAAATCCCGGAGAGCTTAACTGAGGAAAAAAAGAGGGTCGTCTCGTTCCTAAAAAAATTTATCAAGGAAAGCGATGAAAAATGCAGATCCGCATTTCTTCGGTTTTGCACGGGTTCGAATTTAGCGAATGGTGAAATAAATGTAGATTTTAATTCTAGCACGGGTTTAAGTCGAGCGCCAGTTGCGCATACCTGCAACAATTTACTACAACTTCCAATTACTTACGAAAGTTTTATGGTTTTCAGATCAGAATTAAACAATATTCTAGATGCAGGCATTTGGATGATGGACATAATTTAAAATTAAACACTGTGCCACACTCGTGTCTTATATCGTTCTTTGACTGCACCAGTCTGCCCTGGGTGTATCTCTATACTTTATTTTTCTGGCTAGAAAAAGACCGAGGTACACACAGGGTGCACTATTGCAATAAAAGTGCAGCGAAAAAAAATCGAGGTAGGTAGAGGTAGAGGTTGAGGTAGCGACAAATAAAAACTTTAATTTATTTACTACATACTTAATTGTAGTAATCTTTAGGTCAGATATTGATTGCCCATAAGGTCAGAAAAGTTTTAAAACGAAAGTAGATCGTGTTTACTGGCCATATTTTTATGAAATACTGTAACAGGTTTATTTCTTCTATCAACGAAGTTGAAGTCCAGTTCTTTTTAAAGTGTGTGACAAGTGACAAGCATTGTTACAGTTTTGCAGTAGGTTAATTATTAAGATTACATATGTTCCTAATTTTAGGTAATTAAAATTGTAGGTATGTTATGCAAAAATACGTGTTATATTAAGGGGTTAAGGCTTGGTTTTTCAAAAAGCTAGCATTTTGTCTGCATTGCACCTTCCCTCCCTAGTAGTATTAGGTTCTTATTCCCTTTAACTAAGTTAAAGAAAAATTTTTGTTTAAGTTGTTTGTTGTTGTTTGTTTGTTTTTTTTTTCAGTTGGTGAGAGTACCCAATAAAACGTTTTTATTCTACAAAAGGATTTTAATTTTTTAACAAGTACTGTGATTTTTGATAGTACGCATCTACAAATGGAAGAATAGTATATTATACACCAAGAAATAAAAGGGCACTTTTTTATCCTGGGGTGAAAAGTTTGTACTACGAGCGTAGCGAGGGCTACATTTCGTCGATGTATAAAACACACTCTTATCTAGGTTATCACTATTTTTCGCACTTTTGGACCTTTTTTGCCATAAAATCAATAATAAATAATTGACTAAGTGTCATTCATGTAGCTTGGGAATCTACTAAAATAATCTCGTACAAGCAAAATATTCAAAACTGTTTATTGAGCACATGCATACGTAGTTCAATTATTGGAGTCCATATATAAAGAAAGCTCTAAAGATGGATAATTATTGAATTTTTCTTTTTACAATTTATCCTTGCTGTTCGATTTTTTTTACATTTTATCCTTGGTTTTCCTTGAAACAGGGAATTCTTTAAAATTTTTATCCCCTCTTTACTCTTTATCTGTTAAGAATTTCGGGGATAAACGGTGACACTTTTACCCCAAAATGAGGATTAAAAAGTGCACTTTTATGCAAAAACATTGTTTTATTGTTTGATTCAATTTTCAAACTAACCCAAACTAACACAAAGTGTTCTAAATAATAATACAGGGTGTCCCAAAAATTATACATTGTATCTTCATCGAAAACATTATTTTATTAATTACTTCTCTGCAAACATCAAACAGAAATTGCAAATTGTTTTAATGTCAACAAAACCAAACCTATACCTAAATTAGAGTCAATGCACCACGAAAACTGAGTATTGGTTTTGCGATGATGTGACTATAAACTAAATATATTAAACAGTAATGTTAAATATATTATGTAAATCTGCTCTTAATTTTTTATACAATTCTATGCAATCAGTGGAATTGATATTTTGGCTGTATCGCTGTTCTTCTATTAAAATTGTACAAAGTTCATAAAAATCTTCATTGCAAGGATAATTTGAAAATGTGCAATTTGAGGAAAGTTCTTCAATAGCAAATGTAGGTACTGGCACTAAATAACTTTTAGCTCCATATAAAGACGGAACCTCGTACATCAAAACAGGTCTTCCGGTTGGGGAAATACTGTTTCTAGTCTTACTTATTTTATGAATACTCCATTCCTGAACAACTTGTTCCAGTTCACTCTAAAAATAAATACAAATTAAGTCGGGTTCATATTACTTACTGTAAGAATGGTTATTTGGCGTGACATTAGAGAGTTTTAGCTGATGCTACGGGACGTACAAGACTTCCGCGGGAGCCGCGGGAAACCGCCTCTTCACCTTCAAGGTTAAAAAATCAGCAGCTTTTTTCCGGTTTTCCATCGGTGTTGCATGAATGGCTGAACTTTTTTTGTAGGGCATGCGCAGAAACATTATAAAATATATATTTTTTGTTTTCTGCCATTTTACCGCCATTTTTATGTTTCTATGTGTTTCATTGCCTATTTTTCTAAGCCGTCCACTATCTTTAAAGTCAGTGAAAGATAATGTGTAAACAAATAATAAAATAAACAAAGTGAGGTTGTACCTACGATATCTCGGTAAGTAATTATGTGCGAACTTCAGCTTTTGAGCATGCAAATAAGTGCGCAAAGTAGTTACTTCGGTATAGGTACGCAGGTTGCTTCAACCATATTCCCCCCCCCCCCCTTATTTTTCTTATTATTGGAGCTACTTACAGAAAAGGTGTACATAAAAAAGTTGCGTATTTTTTTACAACATTTATGAAAATATAATCCAAAATGATTTATCGTTATCTATTCTGTGTCAAATTTTGCCAGAAAAATGTTTATTTTAAATATAACACCCTGTACATATTTTTTAAAATCGTTGCTGAATACAAAAATACAAACTTTGGTATTATTATCTGTGACGGTTTTCGAGAAAAACCCATACCCATGCATAACCGGTCAATAAAAGTGAAGTACGTTGAACAAGATAGAAACTCTCTTTAACACATTGCTTATATGGCAGTATTTTATGAATTTTAACAAAAAACGGTGAGAGATAAAGGCATTAAGTCTGGGATTTTTGGAATCGGAAAAGAAAAATGTATGGAAATTTTAAAGAATATACAGTGTTTCATTTAAAATAAAAATGTTGCTGTCAAAATTTGGCATATAGAATAACATTATAATAATTTAGATTATATTTTCTTAAATCTTGTAGTAAATTATGCAACTTTTGTATTTAAACCTATTTTGTATCTCCAATAGCAAGGGGTGGGAAAATATGGTAAAACACCCTGTACGTAATCCATTCACCCTTTTAGAAAATCTAATGCCCTATCTAAAAACATATTGTTAACCCACATCAGTCTCGCACTGAAAAACAGTTTTATATTCTTGGCTAAGGAAATTATTCTAATGAAATATACAAAATCCCCTCGTCCTTCATTAATGATTCTGATTAAAATTAAAAGAAAATTGCTTACAATAGGAGCAATTCCTCGATAAATTATCTTGTTTCAAGAGAAGCGCGTCAATATTTATTTATGTATTTATTTATCTAAATCAAGAACGCGAGAGCGTCGCATATATCAAAAGAATATTTCCTTATTTTCTGTACTTTTGTACCTACTATAATAGGTACCTAGAATGGTGTAGTTATTTACCTACCTTTATAATGGCGGAAAAGCAAAACTGAATTAACATTTTGTCAAGGGTAGTTCCTTGAAAAAAAATTTTCTTCTTTTAAACATTGAAAAATATTCATCCAAAATTGAACGCAGTGTTTTCGAAGCATACCCCACCAAGATTCAATTCGTTGGTTATGGGTGCTTTTTCCATATAGATGGGGTGGTCTATCATTTCCTCCAGTATTAAAGGTTTCCTGCAATGTTTTTTGAAGACGTTCTACTACACCATTTTCCGTACCCATATCAGAACGAACAGTTTTAGGACATCCACCTGTGATTCTTAAGGCATCCAAGAAATAGCCACCGATAACCTAAAAATTATAGTTACGAAAAATGTACAAAATATCATTTTGACGGCGGGTAAGGATCAGGGTAATGTAAAATAGAAAAGTAAAGTGAAATTAAACATTTTTGAAAAATATATAAATTTAATATTTACCTAAAAATAAGCACTACTTACATAAAATTTAGGTATTTTTATTTTAAGTTTAATTTTACTTTTTCTATAAGTTTATGTAATTTGGGGCAAGTGAATTTCACTTACTCTGGGCAAAATTAAATTGTACTTTGCCGCTTTGCCCTAATACTTTATTAAAAAGGACAAATCCTACTGCCTATATCTATCTGTTTTTTTTTTATGTTTATGCTTTAGTGGTTAAACACTACAATGCATAAGAGACATTTAGGTGAAAGTCATACAGGGTTCAAATTTTTTAATCATGACTTACTTTGGGATCATTTGATGTGGGCCCCATCCTTATCCAAATGATGTGCCTGGAAAACCCGTCTATACATCCGTTTATACATATTCCGTAGGGTTTTAATTTATCATAGGAGTCTATATGCCATAAAAAATTGGGTCCTTTGTTTAAATACTGGCGCCTCCTAAGTCTTTTTCGTTTAAGTAAATCGTGTCCCTCTGGGTCCAAAAAACGCAAAATTTCAGCTACTACTTCCTGAGTAACAACTAAGTTATTTTGAATACATCTAAGGTGCATCCACCTATAACCATGTAACTGCCCAGATCCTTTTATCTCGTTCTCAATAAAACGGACTATGTCCCTAATTGATGAATAATTCTTTCTTCGGTAGCGATTTGCTTTTTGTAGCACTCTTTTAAGGGTTCTGCGTGAAATCATAATACCATGTAAAGTTCGCAGCATTAATAAAATTTCGTTTTGCTTAAACCCATAATTAAAATATTTTAATATATTACTGGTCATTAAGTCATCCTAAAATAAATATCATAGTATAGTTATTATCCTATCAAGTGCAGAAAGTAAGGTATGCATTCCCGCAAGCAACTGCGGTTGACCCGAACGATGCAAAGTGAGTTCAGGCAACCAGTCAAATGAAATGCGGGAGAGATACCTACTTTACGCACGAGTTAGAATGCATTTTCTACAACCCTTAAACCAAGAGACCTTTTTACAACTAACTAAACATAATTCAACATAATTCTAAAGGCTCGTTTTAGTACGTGCACCTAACATAAATAGCTCGTTTGCATTTGTGTCAAAATAAAGAATCTATCTACCTAATAATTAATTTTATTCCAATCAACTGCAGAAAGCTATAGAGAATTGTAAACATTTACCTCCTCCATTGTATACTCTGTTCAAAAAAACTGTACTGAAAATCACATGCGATGCGCGTTTAGGCGGAGGTACCGTGACAATGAATGGAGAACGTAACGGCCATTGGCAATTTACAATCTTTTTACGAAATTCACACTTTTTTTACGAAACTTTGAAAAAATTGTGTAAATTTCGTAAAAAGTTTGTGAATTCACACTTTTTTTTACAAAAAAGCTAAAATTTACACTTTTTTACGAAATTTTGTAAAAAAAGTGTGAATTCACAATTTTTTTACGAAATTCACACTTTTTTTACGAAAAACCTGAAATTTACACTTTTTTTACGAAATTTCGTTAAAAAAGTGTGAATTCACAAACTTTTTAAGAAATTTTGTAAAAAATGTGTGAATTCACAAACTTTTTACGAAATTCACACTTTTTTTACGAAAAACCTGAAATTTACACTTTTTTTCCGAAATTTCGTAGAAAAAGTGTGAATTCGAAAAAAAAAATAAGGTTGTGGCCCTTCTACGCTTTCGTACTAATGCGAGTGGGTTCATTGATATATTGAACTAGGTCAAACGTATCTAGTAATTTAGAAGTTTAGCTCTTGAAGCGGAAGGTTTTAAGAAGTCAATGTTAAAATCGCCAGTGAAAATTACATAATCATAAAATGGTACCGATAAACTCAGTATGTCCTCTAAAAAATCTACGAAATTATCTGAATTAGAAGAAGGAAGGCGGTAAATCTTTGTAAAAAATATGTTCTTTTTGTTTAAAGTAAATCTTATACTAAGGTGTTCACAACAATCGGATGCAATATTAAGTTGAAATACTTGATGTTTAATATATCTCTTAACATAGACGCCCACACCTCCACCTCTGTCACCCCTATCTTTACGAATAAAATTATATTCATCGATATCAAACCATTGATTTGTATAAATTTACGACTGCGAAATGTAAACAAAGAGATTTCTATTTGGACTTGCGCATTAGAAAATTAGTAGGAGCTAGTTGTTGCACCGTGAAGGTAAATAGGCAGGCCCGGACTTCGAAAGTGATTATTTCACCAAATATTCGGTAGAGTAGTCTTGCCGATTGTGAAATGGGCCCCAGTTAGCATAATGAAACAAACAATAAGGTACAAATAAGTAATACTTATAATAATTAGACTTACTTGAAATACGAAATCCTGGGTATTTTGCCTCTACTACTACAAAATACAACCATACACTTTCAGGATTCTATTTTGGTAGTGTCGCCCATTGTTTATGTGCGTATTGTTCAATTTAAACGAAAATCAAAATAGGGTACGCACAAACCACAAACGTGAACCACTAAACTAAAACATATAAGCAACTACAAACACTAGGTCCTAAGAAAGTCAATAAAAACTAAAGTATTCGAATTATAAACATAAAACGCCGCGCCGTCAAAACGAAAACACGTCAAAGACAAAAGCCAAGTTCGATCCTGACCGACGTCTGCTGACACGGCAAGTGTTTTGGTGCGCATGACAAAACGGTATCAAAGACAATTATACTACGAAATAATTGTCTTTGACGGTATCTTCTTTGTTTACGTTTTTCCATTTTGCGTTGATTTTGTCATGCGCAGAAACCTGTTTTTTCGCCCATAGGTTGCCACTTTTGAATAGTGCGACAGGCGGCTATTGCTTATCCACTCCTATACAAATCAATGTATCAAACATACCACCATTCTGACTAGATGTCAACAAAGTCTCAGACAGCCCCAAAATGTCAAAATTATATTATCAACATAGTGCAAAAACTCGTCAAACCCCGTCTTAAGCGACCGAACATTCAGATGCCCATCCATAAATTATTTTTTTGTTTTTTGAAATCGGTTGCTCCGCTGGATGCCTCCATGCCGACCACTATCATTATCCATCGCCCCTCAAAGGTCCCCGCCCCGCACGCATATAAGGGCCCCCGCTCCGCCAATATCCATTCCTCTCTAATACTAAATATTTAATTAACACAATAACAACTAAACTAAATGGTAGAAAAACTAAAAGGCCAACACAATAATTAATGAGTCTACCTTCGTTGTCTGCTTTTTTAATTTGGAAAATGTTATTACAAACTATTCATTGAATTTATATTAAATCAATAATTTAGTCAGTATACAGTATGTCCCCGGATGGGGTTAACAAGAGGACAAATGGACTAAAAATTGAAAGATACGAAAAAAAGTTATTCTTGATAAAAATTTTTGCTTCCTCTAAAACTAAGAACTGCCCAAAAAATAATACCGTATATTATACAGAGCGATTGTTTTTTTCATTTGATTTAGGATTTAAAATAACGTCTATCTCGCTGATGCCTAATTTAATGATGTGCATCGAATTTCGGCTTTTATAATCCAGAGTCTGTTCTTTTTTTTGCCAAAGCATATGATAATAATATACTCTGTTTTGTATGTGTAAAAATGATTTGATTTGATGTCTTTATGCCATCCACATGTGTGAGTACACGCCTTTTGTTTAATATATAATAATAATAAAATATAGGAAGGCGAAAAGATTATTGCCGAAAAGAAAGACAATACATATCTACACATTATTTATTCGCATAATATTGCTATGCTCACAGCACGATACAGACAATAACTACAGCGATCGGGTATGATTCTATTTTTAATATGCAAATCCGGCAGTGGAATACGTATGAAATACTTTCATAAGCGCATTAACATATGCGGCAAGTCGAAAATTAATGCCCAAATCCATTTCGGCCGCAGTGTTTTGGATGGCTTTCGAAGATCTTTCTATGGTGAAATAGAGTCCGGAGTGTACGATATCCTTTTCTGAGGCACCTAAAAATAAAAATTATTTAAATGTTATCGCGGAATATCATTATTTTCTTCAATATGAATTTTTAAATCTGCATAAAGTAAAGTTTTAAAATAATAATAAATGAGCACACGTGCTTGCAAATCGAGTTTGATTTGATGCCATTTTGAAACAACCGGTATAAGTAATAATTTTAAAAGAATCGATCCAATTCCTGAGTATTCCTGAACGAATAATTTGCACATTCTTTAATTAATGTCCAAAAGCCGCGGATTCAATTTTTACATTATTTTCTTCAAGCCTGTTGGGGCATAATTAGCGCAAAACGGTGTCCATCTTACAAAATCTTGAAAATTTAATCAAAGCCCGTTCTAAAACTGTAAAAGTCTAAAAACCATGCCAAAAAATTATGCATTTTATTGTAGGAGTATATATACAAAGTGCCACAACAGTCAACAATATCATGAGGAATTGAGGAATTATCATAGATCTTTAAAGGTAGCTTGAAGGAAAAGTTTTAAATATTGCACAGACGCATTCCTTACGGCAACTACACAGAGTAAGTCGAAAGTGTACAAGTGTACAAACTACAAGAATAACAACATTTTAATCTTACTAAACCTGAATAGAAAAAATGCACTTAATGAGCGGTTGAATTAAAATAAAAGAGTTGAACCTTTTTTTGACTTACCCTGCCGTAAAGAGTGGCCTCGTCCAATTTTTGCCTTCTAGCCTCTTAAAAGTCCGTCGTTTATGAGATATTTGCGATATTCCTGGCGAGTGGTATATCAGAAGCGTTTAGAGAAACTCTGCAAGCGAATAGATGCTTACGCTTCAAAAAATATAAACTAAGAAATTTCCATTTTTAAATGAATAATTTTCATTCTATTATGTTTATAAATATATCTCATTTTATTTTGATTCAATGGTTTACATAATTATTTCGAATATGGTTTAAATTTAAATTGCTTCCATGTCAACAAAGCATTGGGGTTTTGACTTGAATTACGAGAAAAAGTTTTGTCTGAAAATGTTTCTTTTTATTGTTGTGCCCTAGACTTTAGATTGTGTGCCTGACGCGTCGCGCTTCGTATGGGTAAAGGTGCGTACAGATCTGACGCGACGCGCGCGCGACACGCACGCGACAGTCCAAAATTCCTAGGTCTGGACGGAGAGCGCGAACGGCGCTAGCGCCGCCTGTCCGAGGCGCGTCGGTACCTGTCTGCTGTCGGTTTTTCGACGGCAGATCAAAGAAAGAGCGAGGCGCAGTGTGGACGGGTAGTAGTAGGAGCGTAGCAATCGCGCGAGAATCAGTGAAGAAGTGCAATAGAACTTAGTCGCGTGGCGCGCGCGTCTCTCTACATGGCTCACAGTAGGCGCGCCAGAAAACCGTGCGCGTCGCGTTCGCGTAGCAGGCGCGCGGTCGGCGCGTCGCGTGCGTGTCGCGCGCGCGGCTCGTCAGGTCTGTACGCACCTTAAGTAATTTTTATTTTTGTTGTATATCTATAAAATCAGAAGCAACCCTCTCAATTTATACAGACAACAAATTTTATCTCTCTTTACTTGCTTCGGTCATGCGCGAAACTAAATTTTGTATTGCATAGACCTCAGATTAATTCATGCTTCACCTAACGCATAGTCTATAGTCATCATTATTATTATTTTTTATATATTTTCACTGACAACATTTTGCTTAATTATGCACACTTACCTGCGATCCTTTTTTGAAAATCTGGTGATGGTCTTATCGGAATTTCCTTGCAAAGAGCACTCTCGAGCGACTGCTGGACCGATGCAAGGAGATGGTAATTCGAGTCCTTCTCGTATTTGAAAGTTAATCTCCCAAACGAAACGTGGTTGATATTTTTGAGCCATTCGAAATATGACACGGTAACACCTATAAATAAAATAATTTCATGTTAATTATGTTGATAAATGTACCATCAGTATTATATTGTCACGGCTCGCAAACAACCGAATGTTTTTGTGCTACCCTATAGAACCAGCCTTGTCGCGTCTACGCATGAGTCATCGCCGGCCGCAAAGATTCAGGAAATGTGGAATTCTTCCGATGCCTGGTCGGGAATAATATAGAGAGGCCTCGCTTCGTCCGGAGTAATCGCGATAGATTTTAGAATGTATATACATAGCCATGCAGGCAAAGCGCGTGTTGAGTTAGTTAATCATTAAGTTCTGAATTGAAAAGATATAATAGTTGTAAAGTTATAAGATCAGTTTAGTGTGGTTAATTGTATACAGTGATAAAGAATAAAGATAGCACCTATTAGTTTAAAATAGTAAAAGTTGTAATTTCGTCAGAACCCACGGGAAAAACGTAACAATATTGTG
>MU182173.1:114435-138794 GCA_016904865.1 Pissodes strobi | reverse complement strand
AAAACAGTGCAAGTAAGGAAAACAAATATTTTTCTGTCCAGTGTTGCTACTTTGAAAGTTTTTTAGGAAAACACAGTTTCTTTAAAGGCAACATCGGTTTTAGTTACTAATTTTGCGATTCTAAAGATGGTACAAAGGGTAGAGAATTTTGATTATGTTATAATTAAAGCCATATTTCATGCGCACAAATCTGTCTTTATTCAAAAATTAGGCTGTAAATTTCATTGATGGGGCGACAGTAAATTATTTATAAATTAATTTTGACTCGTATTTCATAATGTTACTCTTCAAGGGAGGATTTGCCATTTTTTTTTTTTTGGCACGTTTGCGTTACAAGTTTACGAGAAATATATAAACCTCACCTTAATTCAGAATTTTTAAGATCTAATCTGAAGAAAGTATTACTGGAAGTGTGCTCACAAGAAGCAGCAAGAAAAAAAATATCCGACAAAATATTCTTTTAGAAAGTAAGTATTGAAAACCCGAAAATAATCTACACATAAGATTGCGCCAGTAGTGGGCTGCTTTCAAACTACAGGTTAGACCACCTTAAATTCAAATAAATTTTATCCATGCAAAACTATTAGTATACAGGGCATCTCGTAAAAAGTTGAAATATTTTTCTTGAACTCTTACAATTTCAAATCGAATAAAACAAATGGGGATCGCAAATTTACTTAAAAACACAACTTGGGTGGTTTTAAATAGATCACAATATATATGATTCATATTGATTGCGAATATATCAAGTTTGATTGAACTGTGTCATATCATCAAAGCATTTCACCACACGTTATTTTATAGCAATTTTTTTTCTATCACATTAATGTTATGGAACGGTTTCCTCGGTTAATCTTAAAGATAGAGGTATCAAACCTGGTATATTCTCCTGGTATGGTAGCGATGCATTAAATAAGTTAAAAGTATATATTTTTGACAGCATTGCGATAGTTATATACTTGTTCTGTTAATGAACAATTTTACAATTGTCCTAATTTAAGGTTTTTTCTAGCTCTAAAAATAAAAGCGCTAGGGGTGCTCCAAAATATACGGAAACACTCTGTATATCGACTTCGTGACGATGACTGTGATAGAAAATTGGAATTTTGCGGTTGGTTTTTGGAAAAAGATGACAACAATCTGATTTTGGAAATTGCTTATTCTTTAGCGATGAAGCTACTTTTTTGCAAACGGTAAGTAAACAGGCATTGATCTGATACAAACCCTTGTTAAGTCGAAGATAGACGCAGAAAAACCAATGTTTGGTGTGGCATGTTTAACATAATAATATGTCCTGATCAAGGAATGATCAGGACTATTTGACACAGTTAGAAGATGAATTAGAAAACTTTATTGATGAACTTCCAATAATTGACAGGAGAATCTATTTTGAATAAGATGATGCACATTTTACTTACCTTACAGGGAAGAGAATATCTTGATGAACTTGAGCGTTGGGTTGGATGAAGGAGATCATTGGAGTGGCCTCCAAGATGCTCCGACCTCATTCCTACAGACTTTTTTTTATGAGAACGTTTAAAGAAAAGTTTATTCAGAACGTAACCCTTTAAATTTAGACCAATGTTAAAAAAAATCTTGTAAAAGGTCTTTAGTGTTTCCGGTTACAACCTGAAAACTAATTTGAACATTTAATCTAAAAATAAATATTCTGTAACCTTGTGTTGCCACTTAAGGAAATGTGTTTTCGTGTGCGAAAAAAATGCTAATTTTTCTTAATTGTACTATTCTTTAAAACTTCCCTTTCGGAATGAAAGCTATCAATTTCCTTATCCGTGTGTTGATCAGTAAAATCCGTTTCAAAGGGTGCAAATATACTTTTATATAAAATGCATTACCGTGAATTCCTCCTTGGTTAATCGGCTTTCCTGTTACGCAACCGGCAGAATTCATGTCTTGATATCCCAGAGTTTTCGAATAAGTGTCCATCATCCATGCCATTTCTCTTTCACCGGTTCCTTAAATGAAATGGATTTGTTTTTACTCTACACAACAATGTATTATAATTTATATTATAGCAGATCACTAGAAAGGTAATATTCTACAACTTGCATCGAAAATTATTAAATTCAACATGGAGTGGGTAGAAGCCGATAAATTTCTGCTCAACGCAAGTGGTCATAACGTAAAATGGAAATCTGTGGTCACTTGGGAGAGAATTGTTATTGAGCTTCGATAGCGACAATCCGACGACTCCAGGGCAGGTATTAATGCCGTATATATCTTCCCTTGGTGAAGGTAAATATTATAAACTCACAATTTTTTTGATATTCTTTGGGAGGATTATTGTAAATTAGATACTTTTAAAAATAACTAGCCATGGAAGAGTCATCAATTTTTTTAAATCCGGTTTCGCTCCGGAGCGAACGAAGCGAGCAGAGGTCCATGCGTAAAGTTAACAGTACTAATTTAAATTCTCGCCCTCCTTTGATACAAAATTTAGTACTGCAAATTTCTCAAAAATATACTTTGTAACTTGTTTATAATGTGAAATGTGTTATTACGTATGTGTGTGTTAATATAGTACATAGATTAGGATACATATTTCAGTTTGGCAATACCACAGCTTATTCAATAACCAGCTATTCATCTCTATCGAAATCGGAAAGTTGGAATGTCGGGCACTGCGCATCCTGACAGTGCCCTTAGCGGTTCAGTCTCACGGTCTCGTGATTTGTCAGGCCACGTAATGACACGAAACGAACTGAATTTAAAACGAATATTCCCTTCAAAATCCACGACAAATTCGCCCGAAGCTGCAGCTATTGCCCTAAAACGACCAGAAATTTCGGTTTTTTATACAATTTTGCCATTTAAAATCGATTTCAAACGGATTTTAGACGATAAAACATCGTATTTTAAATTAAACGAATTGTCAAAAGTATTATTCAGATGCCCAGACGTTTGGAAAAATATTAACTCATGGCACTCTTCTAAAATTTTCACTTGACTTTCCCAAATCAACGGATGCCGCCGCAAGATGAGTAGCTGGTTATTGAATAAGATGTGGCAATACTGTAAACATTATTTTTATATTGCCAATAACTTTATGATAATAGAGTTTTTGTATTGAAAAGTAGTGAATATTGTAAGGTCAAGTTTTCCAAACAATATTAACTTTTAATCTATTCTATATAGCATAAACTATCGGTTAAAATTGAAGAAAACCTGAAATGGTTAGCTTTATAATAGATTTGTTCTAGCAGCGATTTCAAACGGTTCCAAACCATCTGGAGATTGCGCATAGCGATATAAGTGACGCTTATATCGTTATGCGCAAACTCCGGATGGTTTGAAACCGTTTGAAATCGCTGCTAGAACAAATCTATTATTTACAAGGCCATCTTCCCTTTACAGTCCAGTCATCAGTTCAATTTTATTTATACATTGTCAAAAAATAACCCATAAAAATAACACTACTTGCCAATAAACTTACGCTAAAACGGAGTTTTATCCACAATACCGAAACAGAATTATTGCACTTAACGCGCGTTTCGCTAACCATGTTAGCATCATCATGATTAAAACTCAAGTTTTAATCATCTCCTGATGATGCCAACATGGTTAGTGAAACGCGCGTCGAGTGCAATAATTTTGTTTCGGTATTGGGTATTGTGGATAAAACTCCGTTTTAGTGCATGTTGCCGAAGATTCCAAACCCCAACATAACAAGTGGCGTGGCCACTCGTGCCTGCGGCAAGCGCGAGGCCCTTCGGGCCTCTTTTGTGTGACCTTCGATCACACATTATTGCCACGCTCCTATCCGTACCGTGGCCTATAATTAGAAAGCCCTTATAATTAGATTTACCAATCGCTAGTCTAATTTTACCGTGATTATTTTCTAATTGGATGCCATGGGAACCGACTTGTCAACGTCAATCTTTATTTTTTTTTTAATCTTTACCTAAATACCAAATATCAAATCTCTAAGTCGTACGATAGGCGAATTATGACGATTTTTTACTTTTTATTTGGTTACCATAGCAACCAATGTTTTATTATCAAATTAGGCTTCATAAACAATCCTAAGTATCATAATATATGTTTTATTAGTGATGTACATATTACTAATTGGTTGCCATGGTAACCGACTTGTCAACGTCAATCGTTATTTTTTTTTAATCTTTACCTAAATACCAAATATCAAATCTCTAAGTCGTACGATTGACGAATTATGACGATTTTTTACTTTTTTCGGTTACCATAGCAATCAATTTTTTAGTATCAAATTAGGCTTCATAAACAATCCTAAGCATCATACTATATATTTTATTAGTGATATACATATTATTAATTGGTTGCCATGGTAACCGACTTGTCAATGTCAATTGTAAATTGTTTTTTAATATTTAGCTAAATACCATATATCAAATCTCTAAGTTGTACGATTGACGAATTATGACGATTTTTTCTTTTTTTGGTTACTATAGCAACCAATTTTTTAGTATAAAATGAGGCTTCATAAACAATCCTAAGTTCCATACTATATCTTTTATTAGTGATATACATAATATTAATTGGTTGCCATGGTAACCGACTTGTCAACGTCGATCGTTTTTTTTTAATCTTTACCTAAATACCAAATATCAAATCTCTAAGTCGTACGATTGACGAATTATGACGATTTTTTACTTTTTTTTTTGGTTACCATAGCAACCAATTTTTTAGTATCAAATTAGGCTTCATAAACAATCCTATGTACCATAATATATGTTTTATTAGTGATGTACATATTACTAATTGGTTGCCATGGTAACTGACTGATCAGCGTCAATCGTTAATTTTTTTTTAATCTTTGCCTAAATACCAAATATCAAATTGCTAAGTCGTACGATTGACGAATTATGACGATTTTTTACTTTTTTTGGTTACCATAGCAACCAATTTTTTAGTATCAAATTAGGCTTCATAAACAATCCTAAGTACCATACTATATGTTTTATTAGTGATATACATATTATTAATTGGTTGCCATGGTAACCAACTTGTCAACGTCAATTGTTAATTTTTTTAAATCTTTACCTGAATACCAAATATCAAATCTCTAAGTCGTACGATTGACGAATTATGACGATTTTTTACTTTTTTTGGTTACCATAGCATCCAATTTTTTTAGTATCAAATTAGGTTCATAAACAATCCTAAGTACCATACTATATGTTTTATTAGTGATATACATATTATTAATTGGTTGCCAAGGTAACCGACTTGTCAACGTCAATCGTTAATTTTTTTTTAATCTTTACCTAAATACCAAATATCAAATCTCTAAGTCGTACGACTGACGAATTATGACGATTTTTTACTTTATTTGATTTCCATAGCCACCAATTATTTAGTATCAAATTAGGCTTCATAAGCAATGCTAAGTACCATACCATATATTTTATTAGTGATATACATATTATTAATTGGTTGCTATGGTAACCATGTTGTCAACAAAAAATGCCAACATAATTTCACCTCTACTTATAAATTGACATCGATAAAAGAAAATTTGGTCCTTGTTTACACGTACAAAAATGCCAAAAAAACGTTAACTTGTCCTGTTTTCACACCCTGTATATTAACACATCGTAACCAAATCAATAAACTTCGAGGGTTCGTCAACCTTTACCTCCATGCCAAATTTCAAGTCGCTATCTTCAAAATTGCGACCTGTAAATGCCAATAAACCGTAACTTGTCCTGTTTTCACACCCTGTATATTAACCGATCGGAACCAATATCAATAGGCTTCGAGGGTTTGTGGACCTCTACCTCTATGCCAAATGTCAAGTCGCTATCTTCAAAACTGCGACCTGTAAATGCCAAAAAAACGGTAACTTTTTCTATTTTCACACCCTGTATATTAACCTATCGTAACCAAAATCAATAAAATTCTAAGGTTTGTGAACCTCTACCTTTATGCCAAATTTCAAGCCGCAATCTTCAAAATTGCGACCTGTAAATGCCAAAAAATTGTAACTTGTCCTGTTTTCACACCCTGTATATTAACCGATCGTAACCAAACTCAATAGGCGTCGAGGGTTTGCGGACCTCTATCAATATGCCAAAATTCAAGTCGCTATCTTCAAAATTGCGACCTGTAAATGCCAAAAAACCGTAACTTGTCGTGTTTTCACACCCTGTATATTAACCGATTCTAACCAAAATCATTAGGCTTCTAGGGTTTATTGACCTCTACCACTATTCCAAATTTCAGGTCGATATCTTCAAAATTGCGACCTGTAAATGCCAAAAAATTGTAACTTGTCCTGTTTTCACACCCTGTATAACAATTAGAGCAAAAGAGCAAAGGAACAAAAACACGAGCCGAATAATTTCATTTGACATTAAAAAAAAATAATTTTATTCTTATTTACACGGACAAAAATGCCAAAAAACGATAACTTGTCCTGTTTTCACACCCTGTATATTGACCGATCATAACCAAAATCAACAGGTTCCGAGGGTTTATGGCCCTCTACCTCTATGCCAAATTTCAAGTCGCTATCTTCAAAATTGCGACCTGTAAATGCCAAAAAACGGTAACTTGTCCTGTTTGCACACCCTGTATAACAATTCGAGCAAAGAGCAAATTAAGAAAATACGTGTCATACCGAATACTTTCATTTGACATAAAAAAAAAGAAAAGTTGGTCCTTGTTTGCAAGGTCAAAAATGCCAAAAAACGGTAACTTGTCCTGTTTTCACACCCTGTATATTGACCGATCATAACCAAAATCAATAGGTTCCGAGGGTTCGTGGACCTCTACCTCTATGCCAAATTTCAAGTCGCTATCTTCAAAATTGCGACCTGTAATCGATTTCATAGCATACACACAAACAGGCTAAAAGTCCGTTATAAAGCCCTATAGAAAGCCCTATATTATAGATAAGGGCTTTCTAATAAACTGACGGTGGCTTTAGTGGTTATTAATTGTGACGAACATATTAGAGTATTTAAGTTTAAGTAAAGATAGATAGCGTAATAATTAACTTAAATTAACTAATGTCTAAATTATAAGACATCCTTTATATTTTTATTTACCTTCTTAAATGCGTTGTGATTAAAATGCCGAGGAAAATACCTCTGCACGTGTGTATTTTTTGTTATGTAATTCGATAACATTCGATACAATTTTTTGTAATGATTTGACTGATCCTTTTTGTATGTATTTGATTTGGTATAGACAGATCACTATAGGCGTTTGCAAAGATATCCGTGCTTTTATTTTTCTCTAGTAGTAATATTTGAAAAGTGAATATTTTTTTTAAATTTCGGCTCTCGTACAAAATGAGTTATACATACCCAAGAATAGTAGAACAAATTAAAAAGATTCTTCCTCGTGTGACGAACAAAGTGAACAAATTAGGCGTAAATCGAAAAAAATCCCTAAAGAAACAAATAATTGAAGAACTAATAGCAACAAATGAAAGCAGTTAGAAGGAGTGTTGGTATTTGAATCCTGAGAAACCACAAATATTACAAAGGCAAGTAGTAAATGGTAATTGTATTATTGATGTTTTTATAATAATATATTGTGGGACGAACACTTGATGATGGCTATCGGGATTGCAGTTAAGTGTGAGTTGCATAAAATATATATTTTTTCAGAATTTGCTAGATAGATATTATCTGTGAACCGTAAAGATTGATAAATCTGCATCTTAAAGAATCTCGTTAAAGTGCGGGTAGTAAATGCCTTTGTCTATAAAACCAATCAAAGCATAGTAGACAAAGTTGCAAAGTATATTTGGCTATTGAGCACTTTAACGCCACAAATACTTTTATATTTTTTTATAAAATATATTTTTCTCAAAAAAGGAAGGTATTTTATGATCATTTGTGAAAAAAAGGTGATTATGAATTTATTTCACTGATATAATCATATAAAGTAGGTACTACTTTTAATGGCACAATATCTAGGCCATGCATTTTTTTATGTTTATTGGTGCATAATAGGTGTGTATGAGTGTATGCGCATGCGTTCGAGCAAATTGTGCTCATCTCTACTGTCATATACATATTCCTTCTTTTATTTATTCTTTGTTGACTATTGTGTATAAATTTAGTTAGTCTGGCTAGCAGCGTCTAATAGTAGCCTCAAAAAGATTTTTCTTGATTTTGGGCATGCCTTGGGCATAGCCTAAAGAAAACTATAGCTGCGACACTTAAGCGCGGCACCTTTGAGAAGCGAGGACCAACTTTATCACTATGTAGTGGGGAGGAAATAAATAAATCTAACTTGACGTCAACCCCCCGGCAATCATTAGTGAAGTGAGCCGTACTAAAATTTTTTGGGACGTTATATACTAAAATTGTTACTCTCCCCTATTATTTGATTTAAACTTTCATCACAAAATATATGATTTATAAAATACTGTTTATTTCGAGTAGAGAATAACCATTTTTTTGATCCAAAAAGCTGCATAAAGAGAGCCGGATATTTATTTAAACATTACACCTGAAAGAAATAGTTAAAAATGTCTTTTGAAGTGAAATTAAGAATGGCCAATGTAGATTACTTGTAGTAAGTACAGCATTCTTGAATGCTGAATATAACTATAGAGAATAAGTTAATCTTTAAATATCAACAAGATCTATACACAACAAAAGTTTTTTTATATGAGATTTTATTTTGCACAAGTAGTTACGGTTTTAGACGAACTTGTGAAGATCTGCAATAATAATTTTGAAAATTTTGATTTATCTAGTTGTTCTCTTCTAAGCTAAAAAAAGATCTTATATAAGTACATAATTTTGTTTTATATAGATTCTTAGCAACCTGCACAATTTTATAAACGTATTATGTAAGATTTTCGTAACAGCTTTTTCATTTTATTCGCTAGATAAAAATATTGTCAAGATGGTGAAATGATAGTAAATTTTTGATCTGGCTATAGTTCACGAACAAGCTAATGCATGAACTACATAATTACGCTAAATCGGAGCAACCTGTACCGTGCGCATATTTGTAAACAGGAGACGCGTTATCCCTTCGGTAAATTTCGACATGCCCGAAGAATGTTAATATTTAGCAGACGCGTCCGCCAGAGTACGCCTGATACGTCTGCTGTTTACTGGAGTAAGTAAGTAAGTATAGCATAGGAATTTTTATTTTTATATTCTAATAAGGGGTCATTTTTCTGTCTGATACGTCAGTTTTTTAACTTTTTTAGCTTTAAGATTTAAAAAAAAAATGCTTGAATTACCAAATAATTACGAATATAAAAGTGTGATCCTCTGCAAACTCTCCAATAAAGAAGAGGTAGAGGTTAGTTTAATTTAAAATGTTTCTCCAAACATCTTTTGTAATATTAGGTTTGTTTGGTATATGCCACTAGTGTACACTATTTTGCACTTTTCGTAAAATATGGCGTTTGCTATAATTTAGTGCAGTTAGATCGAGTGTTTGGTATGCCAGTGTAGTGTAGAAAAGTTTCCACTAAACTCAACTAGCTTTTTAGGTGGTGTTAATCAGTGCTGCTATCAGCTGTTTCCCGATTTGCCTGCAGAGACAACTCTGTTGTCTGTTTCTTATATTTTCTGCGATTTTAAGGTTAAACTTATAATTTTGTGAGAAAAAATATGGAAGTTAGGTCAGGAGGTCCTGTAATATCAAATTCGTTTCCTATAGAATCTCTTACTCGAATTTTGTGCCAGTTCATTTTAAGCGCCGAGATTATTTGCGCAAAAGAACTAAAAAAACAAGAAAAATTCGTTGAGGTTATCCTCTCGACGAAATTGCACTTTTTAACACTTTTGGGGTTTGGTAAAAATGAGAACAAGTAACTACACGAAGGAACCCGTACTTCCACTAGTTACACTGCCCTACTCTACACTGTACCAATATACCAAACAAAGCTATTATGACCACGTTGAGATAGATAGAGAACGGTAATGGCGTCAGGCGCGCATCGTGTATGGCACACTAGCCTATTATTGCGCAATATTTCATATTGTAGGTACAATAGTATTGACAGTTTCGAGTAGTAGTTAGGTATTTGATTTAGTTAATAAATTTGTTAATACCGTGCAAACGTAAAAAGAGACCTTGACAACTTTTCAAGGATTAAGATAT
The DNA here is from genome assembly GCA_016904865.1 of Pissodes strobi. Lineage (NCBI taxonomy): Eukaryota > Metazoa > Arthropoda > Insecta > Coleoptera > Curculionidae > Pissodes > Pissodes strobi. The sequence continues at coordinate 128,711 of MU182173.1, read as the reverse complement.
CAATTTCGTCATTTTAACTGACTTCTACATATCCGATTGACTTAAAATTTGGTATGCGTTTGTAGTTCCGATGATAAAACTATGGTGTTCTTAGGTGAATGAAATATAAATACGAATGGAATAGCCTCCTCCCATGTACTCAATGCACAGTATTTGCGGCCAATATTAGAGTGAAAGGTCCGAGAGAGAGATAAAGCTAGGACAGGCAAAAAGCGCGCGGTTTACACGTTCTTTAATGGGATAGATCGTTTTAAAAGTGTATTTAGTATACTTCAAAGGTTATAAAATGATACAAACTTAAAGAATGACTTTAGTCTTTAATCAAAAGACAAATAAACAGTTTAACATAATACTATACCTATATTACTTTTTAATTTTTTAAAAAGAAACTATATATCTAATAATAGTATTACAAAAGGTTTTCGTTTAAGAATAAATAAACAAATATTAATAAATAGGTAAAAAGATACATACTTAAATTTTTTTACACCATAAACATTACCTAATTATTATAATTATTATTAAACCTAATAAACATGCATGGAAGTAAATTTTTTGAAAAAAGTACTGTCGTTACCCAAATTTGATTTAAGCATGTCATTATTTCTTATAGAATATAAATTAATCAATAGCTAATAATAACATTATTGCTTTTTCAAATTTAAATTCAAATTATTAGCTTAAGTATTTAACATTAAAGAAAATATAACTGAAAGCAACCTTATTAACTTTAATTTAAAAAAAGATATGAAGACGATAAAGGGCAATAACAAGTTTGCTCAGATTAACTAAGGATGTTAATTATAGCCAATTATTTATACGAATATTTAAAATAGGTTAGATAGGTTTTTGTTTTTTTAGTTGAAATTGAACGGGAACTATTGAACAAAAACGAAGGATTGCAGATAACAACTACGAGCTCCTAAAATGAATTGCTTTGGTCAACTTTTGCCTGATTCTGTCAGCAACGTCATTTTTTGAGGAATTTATATGATTGAGACGGATTGTAAAATATTTTTTTAAAATTATTCGAATCAATTGAATAATCTGGCCATGAAGTAGATCTTGGTCTAAAGAATGTTTGGACAAACATAAAAATAATTGTTTAATATTTAAAAGCCTCATTCCTGCAGAGACCAATTTCAAAATTATATGTGACACAGAAAAAATTGTTTAATTTCTGCAGTCATACAAATCTTGACAACATTTTTACAAGCCTTACTAAGCCCACCCCTGTTTTTTCTGTTTAGAAGCATGCATGTAGAATCCAAAGTTATTAATGATCGGGCACAGTCATTACAATTAGGGCTTTTAAGAAGTTTTCGACTTACAAAACCTGCAATATATTCCACCACATCGCAAATATATACACAATTTAGAAGGTTAGTATGGTTCACAATAAATTGGTCTATAGTATCATAAGACAAATACTCATCTTCTTGGTATAACTGATCTAAACTTTTACTTACAATCTCAGTTTTAGAAGATACATTTAAAATTGAAGTACTGTCCTGAGCAAGACAACTTGCACTGTCAGACGAAGTAATTTCTGCATGGATTAATACACGTTTGTAGCCTTGTTCGAATTGCCAAGCTGTCGGATTGTTGGAAAATCCACCCCTCCTACGAATTGCACCAAAAACATTTTCAAATGGTCTTGACTTAACTTATAAGTCAGTAAAAATTTTAAAATGTTACCTCTGGCCAACTCATCAAACAAATTACGAACACTGTACCAGCATATTATTAATCCTAGAAATCCCGTTTTCCTACCAGTTAATAAAATGAATATGCCATTGGAGTTCTTTAAACAACTTAGATAATTAATAGATGTATTTACAAAGTCAATTAAAAATGGTTCACTACCTTTATATATAGGTTTCTTAAATTGAGTATTGCCCAAAACATTTCTTGTATTTAAGAAGTCAAAGACGTTGTTTATGGTTCTGCAGAATATTGCAGTTGCTTCACTGTCTTGGAATGCAGGTATATTTAAGTATTTTCAGCAATAGCTGAAAGCATCACTGACACTAGCACTTAATGTTTGTACTGCCAGTTTAACTCTCATTTTTTCCTTGGAATAATTTATATGTCGTCTTCTAAGCACAATGAAGGCCAGACTCTTCCTGAAGTTCTAATAACTTTTTGAAATATGATATTTCCTCCGCCATCTTTTAAAGAGCCAAAAATATTACTCCTTATTTAAGGAAATTTTACATTCTAAAACCGAAAATGAACTAAACGAAGCCAAACGAAATTTCTCTGAAAACTGTTCCCATGAAAATTTAAAGAAATATTTAGGCAATCTGATCACTCGTGAACAAACTTGATGGATGCTGTACATAACGCATTTGAAGTTAAGAGGAAACGACACTAACTTTGGGTTCCCCAAAATATTGTAACATTGTAATTTTTTTGTGTTTTATTTTCCGAACTTTTGAGCAACCCTGTATATGAGTTGCCCAAAAATGTCTTATTTTAAATTAGTTACCTACCTAGAGACTTAATCCTTAATCATAAAGTTTTGTTTATTTATTTTATTGACCTATGGGTGTTTGTCTATTTTCCAAAGGGTTTTGTCCTAAAAAAATAGGTATCTTTTGTTTCAAACTCAAAACCCTGTTCTACTTACTTGTATACTACCTACTTTAACAAATACATACTTATATGCAGCATTTAGAACTTGCATTTTTTGTCTAATATTTACAAAGAATAGGAAGTTTATGTTTAGAAAATAAGAAAACATCTATTTTTACAAGTATAATCCACTAAGGTTTTGGTAAGTACACCAAGAAGTATTTTAAATTATCGTAAGAAATTCAAAATAACACAAAATATCTTATTAAAAAGTTTTAGTAAGTATCAGACGTATCAGGAAAAAATCCATCTCACTCGTCTGCTAGATACAGCTCTTGATTCCGCAAACATTTTTGCAACTGACACGTCTGCCCTTTACCAAGCGGTTTTGCCTAACTCGTCTGCTATATACTACTCTACTTCGGCTCGCGTCTTATGGCGGACGCGTCTCCTGTTTACAAATATGCCGCCCCGTGCGATTAATTTATCTTGATAACATTTTGATTCGCTGTAACTTTTTTGTTTTTGAAGATATCAAGTTAAACAAAAAAGCAAAATGTAGGGTTGGTAGCCAAATTTTTTTCTACGTTACATATAAAATAAAACACTAACGATTTTCTGACATATGAGCCTACTCTATAGTTTTTAAATGGAACACCCTGTATATTACTACATTTTAAGAATCTCTAGAAAAGTCTAAACACATTTCGTGTATAATATCTTATACCTATCTTTCTTTAGGTGTTTACGAAATATTGACAGTTGAAAGTCGTGCATTTTGACATTTTGATAGGCTTTAAAATCTAACCCGCATGAGAGCAAAGAAAACGGTTTGGATATTCCTGTCTTAGGTTTTCATGAGCTATCAAATGACAGTAACTTTGAATTTAACCCACGAATAAAATTGACCGGAACTTTTAAATTGAAAGCCACTGTCATTCGATAGCGATGAAAACCTAAGATAGAGATGTGCAAACCGTTTTCTTTGATCTCCTGCGGTTTAGAGCCTGTCAAAATGCCCGACTTTCAACTGTCAATATTTCGTAAACAGCTAAAAATAGGATATTATACACGACATGTGTTTTGATTTCACTAGAGAGTCCAAAAATGTAGTAATATACAGGGTGTTCTATTTAAAAAATATATAAAGTAGGCTTTTATGTCAGAAAATTATTGGTGTTTGTTTTATATGTAATCTAGAAAAAACTTGGCTACCAACCCTACATTTCGCTTTTTTTGTTTACCTTGGTGTCTTTAAAACCAAAAAACGTACAGCGAATCAAAATGATATCAAGGTGCTGATCAAATCTGAAATAATGGGTACATGTGGATAACGATCGACTTTTACGAAAAACAACCAGCAAAAACAATGTTTTTGAGACTTACGCCTTTATGGTAGAATACGAACTGTTTATTATCAAACGAAATGTTTTGCACTTTCTTATCTTCCACATAACCATAACCTGGAAAATACTCCCCACCAAACCGAAAATTTCGTATATCTAGATCATTACTAAATAACTAAGATAAGAAGTTGCAAATCGTTTCGCGCTGAGTTAAACAGATCAAATTCTTTAAATGGAAAGGAGATTATTCGACATGCTACATGAAATTTATCTAGAATTTTTAGAAGAATTCGAAAATCGGAAAATATGTCCCGCTCTTTTGAGACCTTTTATATTGAAATATAATTCAATTATATTGTCAAACTGCAATCAACATGGCTAAATGATGAAATGATTATAAGACTAATAAAAAAATTAAAAACATGTTATTTCTATAAAATGTGTATACACATGAAGGGAACAGGGGAAAAATGATCTAAGCGCCATTTCCATAGGAAACTTTTTTATTATTGACTTCACAGAAAATTTTATTCTTGATAAAAGTTGGTGTTTGAAAAAAAAACTAATTTTGACAATGCTAAATTAAAGATAAGTTATACAGGGTACTCAATAAATACATAAATGATGGTTAAAAAATCAAAAACTTTGGAATATCGGAAAACCTTCTAGAGAATAATAAAGCTCGTATTAAGATAAAAATAAAAGTCAAATACCATTTTTTCCAAAAGTGCACCGCACCGTTGCGGAGAAAATCCATTTCAATTACTGAAAAAAACCCGCTTTTTCTTAATTTTGTCCTTATTTTTTTCAGCAACGATGCACTTTTGGAAAAAATGGTATTTGACTTTTATTTTTACCTTAATGGGAGCTTTATTTTTCCTGTAGAAGCTTCTCCGATATTCCTAAGTTTTTGTTTTTTTAACCACCATTTTTATATTTTTTAAGTACCCTGTAATACTTAGTCTTAATTTAACATTGTCAAAATTAATTTTTTTCCAAGCACCAACTTTTATCAAGAATAAAATTTTCTGTGAAACCAATAATAAAAGTTTCCTATGGAAATGGCGCTTAGATCGTTTTTCCCCTATACCCTTCGTATATATTTTATGAATGTTTCCATATTATTAATTTTCGATTATTTTTGGGCACTTTAAATTTTGTAACCTATTATGATACGTTTTAGTCCGTTTTTGTGCTTTTAGTTAGTTTGGATTAGTTCAATCAGCTTTCGTTTAGTTTTAATTTATTTTAGTCATTTGAATCCGGTTCCGATACATTATAACCAATTTTAATATTTTTGGTTAGTTTTGGTTAGCCGCCAAAACTGGGTTCAATCAACTATCGATTACTTTCGGTTCCGATACGTTATTACCAATTTAAGTGTTTAGGATAGTCGCCAAAATTGAATTGATCTGAGTTAGTTTTAACTAACTTAATATTATTTTTAAGCTATTCCGATACGTTTTAGCCCGTTTTGGTACTTTTAGTTACTTTTGGTTTGTTTTGGTTAGTTTTTCAATCAAATTTTGGTTACTTTCAATTTATTTTAGTTATTGAATTAATTCAAGTTAGTCGTCAAAATTCGCTTAATTTTGGTTAGTTTCAACTTATTTTAATATTTTTAATCTGTTACGATACGTTTTAGCCCTTTTTGATGCTATTGGTTAGTTTTGGTTAGTCGTTCAATCGACTTTCGGTTAATTTCAGTTAGTTTTAATTTAGTTTAGTAATTTGAATCGGTTCGGATACGTTATAACCAATTTAAATGTTTTTAATTAATTTAGGTTAGTCGCCAAAATTCGGTTAATTTGGGTTAGTGTCAACTTACTTTAATAATTTTAATCTGTTACGATATGTTTTAGCCCTTTTGGTGCTTTTGGTTACTTTTGGTTAGTCGTTCAATCGACTTTCGGTTAATTTCAGTTAGTTTTAATTTATTTAAATCATATGAACCGGTTCAGATACGTTTTAACAAATTTTAAAGTTTTTGATTACTCTCGGTTAGTCGCCTAAATTCGGCTAATTTGGGTTAGTTTTAACTTACTTTCGTTCAATCAACTTTCGGTTAATTTTAGTTAGTTTTAATTTATTTTAGTCATTGGAATCGGTTCCGATACGTTATAACCAATTTTAATGTCTTTGGTTACTTGCCAATATTCGGTTAATTTGGGTTAGTTTGAATTTACCTTAACATTTTTAATCTGTTCCGATACGTTTTAGTCCGTTTTTGTGCTATTAGTTACTTTTGGTTTGTCATTCAATCAACTTTCGGTTACTTTCAGTTAGTTCCAATTTATTTTAGTCATTTGAATCGGTTCCTATACGTTATAAGCAAATTTAATATCTTTGGTTAGTGGCTTAAATTCCTTTCGTTTTGGTTAGTTTTAACTTACTTTAATTTTTGTAACCTATTACTATAGAGCTTATGGTTAGTTTTGGCTAGCTTTGGTTAGTCGTTCAATTAACTCTTGGTCGGTTTCAGTTAGTTCCAATTTATTTTAGTCATTTGAACCGATTCCGATACCTTATGATCAAATTTAAGTTTAAATAAACAAACTAACTAGCTGCTTAATTCTGCCGTTCTTTTCCCATTTTAACACATAAACATTAACTTATTTATATAACATACAAACAAAACAATATATACGCATAACGTCTATTTACCCAAACAACGAACCTTTTTCTATTTTAATTCCTATGAAAATTTATTGCACTCCGGCCCAGGTAAGCGCGTATGATTGGCATCGAGTTCCAACTGGGTGGTGTCCTCCGTTCACTGAGCTTCACGGAGAAAATTTGATTCCGTACCCTACTAAACGAGCCGAGTGTCGCGGCTATAGTTTTCTTTAGGCTATGCCTTGGGTTAATTTTTGTTGGTCGAACCTCCGCAGAGAGCGAAGCGAGCCGAGGGGCATGCCACAGTGTACCATGCGTGAAGTGAAATATTATTAGTATTCGTGTTAACTACGTTAGTATTTTTCACTTTTATTTTCTATTCCAAGTTATTCCGGTGTAGCGATAGCGATATTACTTTTTGATCTGTAACATACTTAGGTCAAGAAGAGGATTTAAATGTTTTCCAAATTTCCTAGTTTTCCATATTATTTTTTCATTATATGGTTCTATAAACTTTCTACTGTACTTTTTACATAAAAACTGCTACTTTTTATGGCGCTAAAGCGCTCAATACCCGAATAATAATAATTAAAGTCTGAAAGTAACATTTTATTTTCCAATGGAATGAAATCTGTAGATTTTAGATTTAGCGGTATTTCCATAAAGTCTGACATACATTTTGCGCAAGTCTGTATAGATGACATTGAAAAAATAATAATTTATTCGTCAATCGATTTTTAATCACTAATATTAAAGGCAGAAAATTAGTTTTAAACAAAATAATTCGTTAGAAAACCTTTTCAGTACTACGTGAGAAAAGCGTCAAAAGTATTAAAAATAAAAATTTATAAAGATTTCAATACCACGCAACATCAATTAACAAAAATATTTTAGCAATTATAAAAAATTAAATTATTAATATTAATTAAGGAAAATATATACAAAAAATTAAATACAGAAATTATTAATAAATTCTTCAATGAATTATAAATATAGCTTTATAATTATTTAAAACCCAAAAAATCTTCATAATTATTTTTTTATTTATTAACACATTGGTGGCTTTATTCAATTTATAGCAATATATGTTTTAAATGTATCAGAACTTAACTGCTTTCAGTGAAAATACTAATTTTTTTTTAAGAAATTTACTTTTTAATACATTATATGGATAATTTTGGTTGAATTTGCTCAAATTTAACAGGAAACTTAAAACTATCAATGATACATTTATTTATATTATTAAAAGTAATTATATTAAAGATTAGTCAACATTTCTTCAAAAATATATTTTTAGTTTTTATATTAAATATAATAATATACACTACAGATAAAATTTTTAAATATTTCGGAACAAATATTGTTTGCGAATATTGTGTTAAAAGCAGTAAAAAGATTAGAAAATAAAATAGTTTTTCAAATTATTAAAATAAATGAAACTATTGACATATTTCTGAAAATAATTTTGACCATAATTTTACTAATGAATTATGGATATAAAAAACAAGTATGCTTTAAATAATAATAAAGTAAGTAATAGTATTCATAAAAAAATTTATTACTGATTACATTCTAAAATTCTTATAAAATTTATATTATTTCATTATTTTCTAATTTTAAAATATTGAACTAGATAAATTAAGTTATTTGTTTGGACTATTATAGCACATATAATGAATGAAAATTATATTTTTATATAAATTAGAACCAATAAAAATTAATGTGAAAATAATACTATTATGTAATTGATTATGGACAATTTTTCTTAAATATAAATTTTTACAGCAAAAATATATTGCATGTCAATAATTAATTTTAATAATTATTATAACAAGATCACCTAACCTAACCTAATTTAGGTACTAAAGTAGTTAAGTATTTTCGAAGAGAGAAGTAATTTTTGATAAAAATTGCATTATTTTAGAAGCAAAAAATATGTGCTGTTAAAAAAATAGTTAATGTCCCTGAAGAAGATAGAGAAGGTTTAAGTATTTACTAAACAATTATAAGTTATTACAAATTTAATTCACATTTAATAAATACGAATTTTTCAGAACTCGAAAGAATAAACCTTTTAGAAAATAATTTTCTCTTCAAACAAAGTATATTTTGAAGATTGCCCTTCTGGATCTATTGCAGCCCATTTGTGTATATTGCTAAAATAGATAAAAAACGTTTCATTTTATTACGTAAAAATTAAAATATTTATAATTATATTTTCTTATTATGAAGGTAAAATAGGAATAGAAACGAAAATAAATATTATATTAAAGGGAAAAACCGGATTTAAAGATATAGAAAATGACAGTAAGGGGGAGACTAAAAATTAAAAAAATATATTGTTATCCGAGCGACGGAAACTGTGTAGGATCTGTGTGGTATATGAGCATTATTGATTTTATTTTTAGTTAATGGGTTTAGTTTATGCAAACTAAAAAATAGTAAAGCTGCTGTAATAATAACCAAAAGTGAAGCTGAGAGTGGAACTGACAATATCGGCGAATTGTCGTAATCGAAAAAGCTGCAAGGAAAAAAATAGTTGAATAACAAATAGCAACAAAAAGAGCAGTTAGGGAGGAGTGTTGGTATCTGAATCCTGCGAGGGCGAAAGTACAATTACTACAAAGGTAAGTACTAAATAGTTTTTTATTGATGTTTTTATAATAGCATATTGTGCGATGAGCATTTGATGATGGCTGTTGGGATAGCCATTAGGTATAAGATGTATACAATTTTTTTTTCAGAATTTACTAGGTAAATATTATCTATGAACTGAAAAAGTTGATAAATTTAGGTCATGACAATTTTTGATATTGACTAGTTATTATTGATGTGATGTTGCATTTTGATTGGTTGTGGAATCATGTCTTAATGAATAATTTGCGCCTAGAGAATATGTATCATTAAAGTGCGGGTAGTAAATATATATGAAATCATTTAAACTATAGAAGTAGCAAAATAATATTAGTTAGGGGAAGTCTATAAATATAGCAAATATTTCTATAAGAAATAAGCTCATTACTAAATTGAAATAATATAATAATTCAAGTTGGAAGTACAATATATTTCCCAAAGGAATGAGTTGTTTAGATTTTGAAAATTATTTTAACAAGATCAAATAATAACTATACTAGAGTAGTAAAATTATTTTCGAATTTTTGATAATAATTGCGTTATTTTAGAAGTAAAAAAAAATACGTGTTAAAAAGTTAGATAATGTTGCTGAAGATATAGAGAAGGTTTAAGTATTTATTAAATAATAAAAATTTAATTAAAAATAAAAATAAAAATTTTCAGAACTCGAAATAATAAACTTTTTAGAAAATAATTTTCTTTTCTAACAAAAGTAGAACAGCATATTATGAAGATTACCCTTCTGGATGTATTGCAGTCCATTTGGGTATATTGCTAAAATAGATAATAAAGCTATAATTTTATTACATAAAAATGAAAAAATTTCTAATTATTATATTTTTTTTATTATCAAGATAAAAAAAATTAACATTATATTAAAGGAAAAACTGAATTTAAAGAAAGATAAATTAAGTAAGGGGTAGATTAAGAATATAAAAAAAAATTATCCGAGCGACGGAAACTATATAGGTTATGTGTGTGCGTTTATATATATTTCTATTGATATTAGTAAGTATGAGTTAAAAAGTTTACCCAAACTAAAAAATAGTAAAGCTGTTGTGGTAATAAACAATACTGAATCTGAGAGTGGATGGCGAACAGTATGGGCAAACTGTTTTACTCAAAAAAGCAGCAGAGAGGCAAAGAATTGAAGAACTAATGGCAACAAAAGCAAGCAGTTAGTGAGGAGTGTTGGGCATCTGAGTCCTGCAAGGGCGAATTGCAGTTATTACAAAGGTAAGTACTACCTAAATAGTATTTTTTTTATTGATATTTTTATGATAGTATATTGTGCGACGATTATTTTATGATGACTGTTGGGGCAGAAGCCTCAGGTACTGTATTTTGATTGGTTGTTGACACTTATATTAATGAAAAAAATTTATCTTAAAGTATCTCGTTAAAATCGGGGTTAGTTTGGGTTAGTGTCTATAAAATCAATTAAACTATAAAAGTAGAAAATAATATTAGTTGCAAATAATATTTGAATACGGAGGAGTCTATAAATGTTGCCAATATTTCTTAGATATATTATTTATAAAAAAAGCTCATTATTAAATTTAAATCATCTAATATGATAATAATTAAAGTCAGGAAGTAACATTATATTTCCCAAAGGAACGAAACCTGTAGATTTTAGATTTAACGGTGTTTCTATAAAGCCTGACATACATTTTGTGCAAGTGTATAGATGAAACTGAAGTAATAATAATTTATTCGTCAAATCGATTTTTAATCAGGAATATTCAAGGAAGAAAAGTAGTTTTAGACATAGCAATTCGTAAAAACATTTTTCTAATACTACCTGAGAAAAGCGTCACAATTATTAAAAATAAAAACGTATATAGATTTTGATAAATCAATTAACAAAAGTATTTTAGAAATATTAAAAAATTAAATTATATGTATTAATGAAGACAAATATATAAAAAAATTTAAATTCGGAAATTATTAATAGATTCTTCAATAAATGGTATCTATAGCTTTATTTTAAGATATGTATTTGTTATTACTTCATATGGCTAATTTTGGTTTAATTTATTCAAATATAACAGAAAACTTTAAACTATCAATGATACGGTTATTTATTTATTATTAAAAATAAATTATAATTAACCTAAAAGATTAGTTAAAAATTCTTCAAAAATATATTTTTAGTTTTTATATTAAACAGTTATTGTACAGTAAAAAGATTGGAAGATAAATTCATTTTTGAAATTATTAAAATAAATAAAACTATTGACATAATATATTTCTGAAAACAATTAATTATGAAAATAATTTTACTAATGATTTATGGAATAATTTAATTTAATAATTTAAAATAAGTAGGCTTTAAATAATAATAAAACAAGTAATATGTTAAAAATTATTAGTATTATAGGAATAACTGATGAACACGATATTCAAAATATATTAATATTTATTATTCATAAAAAAAATTATATTACAGATTACATATACACTGGCAATTCTAAAATTCATATAAAATTTATAGAGAATTATATATTTACAAATTATAAAATATTGTAAATAAAAATATTGAACTAGATAAATTATTTGAATGGACTATTATAGTACATATAATGAAAGGAAACAATTTTTTTATATACAGTGTGTCCAAAAAAGTATACAACATATGGGAAAATTTTTTATCATTGGTTTCTCAGAAAATTTTATTCTTGATAAAAGTTGGTGCTTGCCCTAAAACAGTAAACGAGTATTTCAAATTTTCCGTACTACTTTTAGTGCGGGCGCAAATGTCATTTTTCCGAAATCGCGTCAAGAGTAAAGTACCTTAATTTATAAAGATACAGCAAAATCTTATAAGGAAAAGTTCTTCCAAATTAAAAAAGTAATCTAAATATGAAATTTGAGTTAAGTACATCAATTTTTAATTTAACTTTTCTCGATTTTTTTATTGCACTAAAAGCTGTCAGTAAAATTTGAAATACTCGTTTACTGTTTTAGGGCAAGCACCAACTTTTATGAAGAATAAAATTTCCAATCCAATAATAAAGAAGTTTCCCACATGTTGCATACTTTTTTGGACACACTGTATAACGAACAATTTTATTTAAAATTTAATGTGAAAATAATATTATTATGTAATTGATTATACATAAAAAAAAATTATAAAAAATATAAATGTTTACAGCATTGCATGCCAATAATGAATTTTAATAATTAATATAACAAAAGCACCAAATATGATTGTACTAGAGTAGTAAAATTATTTCAGAAGAGGAATAATTTCTGATAAAAATTGCATTATTTTAAAAGTAAAAAATATGTGTTGTTAAAAAAATTAGTTAATGTTGCTGAAGAAAGTATAGAGAAAGTTCAAGCATGTATTAAATAATAAAAATTATAAATTTAATTCACTTTTAATAAATACACACTTTTCAGAACTATAACTTTGGAAATTAATTTTATCTTCCAACAAAAGTAGAAAATTATATTCTGAAAATTGCCCTACTGAATCTATTGCAGCCCGTTTGCATATAATATTGCTAAAATAGTTAAAAAAGATTTAATTTTATTACATAAAAATTAAAATATTTCTAATTAAAATATCTTTTTATTAAGAAGGCAAAATACGAATAGAAACGAAAATAAACATTATGTTAAAGGAAAAACTAGATTTAATGATACAGCAAATTAAACCAAGGGGTATATCTGTATATTATGAGTAATATTGATTTTATTTTTTGATAATGGGTTTAGTTTATCCAAACTAAAAAATAGTAAAGTTTGTGTTACAATAACCAAAAGTGAATCTGAGACTGGAAATGACAGCATCGGCGAACTCTCGTATAGTCAAAAAAGCAGAAAAGAAACGAAGAATTGAAGAGCTAATAGTAACAAAAGAGGGTAGTTAGGAAGAAGTGTTTAGGCATCTGAATCCTGCGAGGGCGAAAGTACAATTATTTCAAAGGTTAGTACTAAATAGTAATTTTTTATTGATGTTTTTTAATAGTAATAGTATATTGTGCTACGAGCATTTGATGATGGCTGCTGGGATAGCCATTAGGTGTGAGTTGTATACAATTTTTTTTTAGAATTTACTAGGTAATTATCTGCCGACTGTCGAAATTGATAAATTTGGGTTATGGCAATCTTTGATATTGACCAATTATTGATGTTATGTTGCATTTTGATTGGTTGTGAAATCGTATCTTAATGAAAAATCTGAGTGCTGTAGATTTTGATAATTATTATATCAAAATCAACTAATAATTATACTAGAGTAGTAAAATTATTTTCGAATTTTTGATAAAAATTGCGTTATTTTAAGAGTAAAAAAAACGTGTTAAAAGGTTAAGTAATGTTGGTGAAGATATAGAGAAGGTTTAAGTATTAATAAAAATATAAATTTAATTAACTTTTAGTAAATACAAGCTTTTCAGAATTCGAAATAATACCTAAACTTTTTAGAAAAATTATTTTTGTTTTAACAAAAGTAGAAAAGCATATTTTGGAGATTCCCCTTCTTGCATTGCAGCCCATATTTGGAGATATTGCTAAAATAGATAAAAGCTTCAATTTCATTACACAAAAATAAAAATATTTCTGATGATATTTTTTGCTATAAAGGTAAAATAGGAATAGAAACGAAAATGAACATTACATTAAAGGAAAAACTGGATTTAAAGAAATAGAAATTAAAAGTAAGAAAAATTAAATATATATTGTTTATCCGAGAGATGGAAACTATATAGGTATATTTGTATGCGTTTATATTAGATCTACCTCTATTGATATTAGTGTGGGTTAATGAGTTTAGTTTACCCAAACTAAAATAGTAAAGTTGCTGTTATAATAACCAAAAGTGAATCTGAGAGTGGATGAAACTGACAGTATCGGCGATCTGTCGTAATCGCAAAAGCAGCAAAGAAACAAAGAATTGAAGAACTAATAGCAACAAAAGAGAGCAGTTAGGGAGGACTGTTGGTCATCTGAATCTTGCGAGGGCGAAAGTACAATATTACAAGGGTAAGTACTAAATAGTAATTTTGCGTGATGTTTTTATAATAGTATATTGTGCGAAGAGCATTTCATGATGGCTGTTCGAATAGCGATGAGGTATGAGTTGCATACAAT
>MU182173.1:89912-104435 GCA_016904865.1 Pissodes strobi | reverse complement strand
AACGCCAACAGAGTTCTCTTCCAACCAGCCATGGTTTTAGGCTGGTGTTAGTCCTGTCGTGTTATGGACTGCTGATTTATAGGCCATCAAAAATAATGGTATGTGTTGGTATTAATCTTGCTGATGTTCATCTACTACCTTTGAGAAATGTTCTTCAATGGTCTTGCTAAACATCTGAACCTGGGTAAATAACAAACTTTCTGGAACACCTTCGATTAGAAATTGCGTCCTTGATCTGACTGCAGCTCTAACGAAACACCAAATCTGCTAAATAAGTCATTCACGAGGATCTCTGCTATGGTAACAGCTTATTGATTGGGGGATCGTAAATACTTCAGGCCATTTACGCCCGGTTTCTCAAGTACCAGATATCTATTATATAAAGTTACGAAACCTATAATTACTATTGTATTAACAATCGTTGTCATAAGAAATATTAAACTGGGCATTAGTAAAGTAGTCAATTATCACTAAAACGTACCTGTTACTACTATTAGTAGGTAGTTACTACTATTAGTAGGTAGTCTATTGATGGAAATGCTCAACATACCGTACTATTGCCAAAAGCTCCTTTATACAGGGTGTCCGGAAATAGCGTCGCCAAATTATAGAGGGTGATTCTACATAAAAAAACATGAACATTTTTTCATATGAACATGGGTCCGAAAACGCATAGTTTCCAAGATACAGGGTGTCAAACTTTTTATAAAAAATCAGTTTTTTGTTAATATCATAAATATGATTTTACTGATTTTGTTGAAATTTGGCAGGGTTATCTGTAGTAATAAGGGGCTCATTTAGCCTTAATTAGATTAAAAATATAAAGTCCAGTGGCGTCCCGGAGGGCATCATTAGGACCTTAATAAGGTGAGTTCATAAAGACCATTATTAAAATTCTAAAGTATTTGTTAATAAATACCTAGCAATACATTTAATATGAAAACTTAGAAACAAAATTGAATTTACAAAATTGTAAAATTTTGATGATTTTGAGGTCGGAAAAGATAAGGACTCCTATGAAATAATTACTCCCCGGTAATTAATGTTTCATATATGGGTACTAGAAGTTTGATGTTATTAGTCCTCGGACTAGGTGTCCAAAACCAAGAGACATATGGAAAAGAAGTATTAATATAGAACAGAACAATATTAATGGCGCTATATTAATACTGGTTTGTAAATCACAGTATTAATGCTATATTCACACTAATTTGTATGGGTAAGCTTTGGTTACGCAAAGCTGAATCTCTCTCATATTAACTTAAACTATCTAAAACTAGTTAGAGTGTTGAAAACCAAATTCAATGCTATTTTGTGAAAAGAGTCTAGGGAGCAGAACAGGCGGAGCTAGTTGACCAACGCCATCTAGTGTAGGTGGCGTTGACTTGATTGGTTACATTCGTGCAATGCCTTCGCGATGCTGCGACACGATCCCTCGTGTTCGAGAGGTCTATATGGTTAGGTCTCAATTCGGCGACTATCGGAGGCGCGGCGGCCCGGCTTCAAACCCCGTTGCTTTTTGTTTAATTTTTTTACGGTTAAGTTTTTAAACAGTTTTTTTTATTTTGGGTATGTCTTGGGTTAGTTTTGGTTAGCAAACAGTTTTTTTCTTTATTTGGGTATGTGTTGGGTTACGTTTGAGTTAGCACCTGGTTAGTTTTCTTTTC
The DNA here is from genome assembly GCA_016904865.1 of Pissodes strobi. Classification (NCBI taxonomy): domain Eukaryota; kingdom Metazoa; phylum Arthropoda; class Insecta; order Coleoptera; family Curculionidae; genus Pissodes; species Pissodes strobi. The sequence goes on along the minus strand of MU182173.1, from coordinate 102,768 downwards.
TTGAGCCCCCGTAGCAAGCGGTAGCGAGCGGAGGACCATGCGAAAAGTGAAATATTACTAATTGTAATACGTGCTCGTACTTTGGACACGATCCTCCTGTCGGATCCCTAGACTCTTGTTTTTTTGTGTGGGATAGGTATGGTTTGTTTAGGCTAGTTTCGGTTAGCATAAGTTAGTACAAGGGCTAATCAGAACCTATTTAAAACTAATTACTGGCGATAAATTGTTTCATATGAATCTTTACTTATTACGACTTAAAATCAGTTAAATTTTGTCACACGTGGATTTGTACAGCCAATCCTGTTTATAGTCCTTTATATTAAAAGTATTTCTATTTATTTATTCAGTGTTGTAATAATCATCTATATGTAACAATTACTAGGGAGCAAATGTTTCATATATGAGTCCTTTTGGGTTTCAGCCTAAAATCAGCTAAATTTTGATAAATAAGAATTTGCGCGGCCAATTTTGTTTATAATTCTTTCATTCTTGGTATTTCTAACTATTTATAAAATAAAAACATCAACTTTATAATAAGGACCTTCATGAAACAATTATCTAAAACAAACGCTTGTACGGACGATATTTTCTTTTACGAATCGAAACTAACCGGAACTAACGCAAACACTACTTTTTAGCGTCAATTCTCGAGTCATTGGAACAGCTCTTACGTAAGAAGAGAAGGTGTAATATGAATATAAACTTACCAGTTTCCATGCCATGGAAACAATCGCTTTTTTGAAGAATTCTATACATCCCTATTACGCCTTCTCTTTTGAGAGCTGTTTCAATAACTCGAAAATTTCTCGCCTGGACTCCTAAAACTTAGAACTCTAAACTTGTTGCGTCCTATTTTTTACAGTATTATAATACAAAATTTACCTCTGAAAATTTTGGATCTTCTTGTTCGGGTATTGTTTTTAAACGGTCTGGGATCTGATGCTTCAATCGATATGGTGCATTAATCCGACTTCTAACTTGTTTTCTTGTGAGTATTGAAATTCTTCCTAAATTCCTTGTTAGATTAGACATCGTGAATGCGCGTATTTATATAACAATTAGCTCTATAATTTTGAAATAGCGAAACCCAGTCTGACATTACGAAATATTCTTGACGTTAAATCAAAAGTCGAATCATTCCAATTAGATACACCTATTAAGTTTATGTACCTAGGAAAATCACCTGGGATGACATTGATGGAAAACAATAATAGTATATTGTGTAACCAGCAAATTCCTGGACTCCTGTTTTGCTAATTACCACAATCGTCCAGGAATGTTTTGCTTTTCCTACGTGTTGCACATACTCTTTTTTATCTTAATTAGAATACTTACTTATAAAAATAGAGCCAAATATTACTCTAAATAAAAACGGTGTTTTAAATTTAAACTCAACATAATATCAAGTTTACAAGTAACAAAAACCAACAGCTATGTGTTACTTTTGATAAACGTCAGATCTGACAACAAGGCGTTTGAATAATGTTATATTCCCGTCCTAGGACGGAAATGTTATATTCCCTTACAGTTATTGCCTATTCCTGTACAGTTATTGCATGTTGCTAAGCAACGAATATATACTGGAACGATGACTTTTGCGGTGAAAAACCCCATCGAAAAGGTGTAGTTTTTCGTCCGATCGGATAAAAAATATAATTATTATTGTCAAAACCAAATTTATTTTACAATACTAGTATCGACATATTTCTGAAAATCGATATATTTTAATCTACGAGTATATTTGCAATTTGCTGATATTTATTCTAATTAATATTAATAATAAATTACTAATTTGTAAATTAAACAAATTTGAAATTAAACAACTTATTGGCACAATTTGCAAATAAACTTGATGAATTAATCGTCAATATTATTTGGTTTTAATCCGTTGTTTGGTTCGATAATATTTCATTGCTTTTATTTAATTTCGCAAATTTACTATAATTAGATGAGTTTGCAAAAGGGTAGAGTTATGTGTGCCGTGGACCACACGAAAGAGCATCACAAACTGTATAAGAAATAGCATTTACCTATCAAGTCCTAGTTTTAATGCAAACAAAGTTTGTGTAGAATACAAAAATAGGAGAAATTATCTGAATAATTGTAATAGGTATGAACACATATTTTCAATGTAATAACCACAAATATGCTATAGACGTTGAGGCTTCAAGTGAAAAATTACCTCGAAATCTCTGAAAAGTCGATAGCGATCGCTACTTGTCGCTTAAAAAATATCCAAGCTATCCGATTCTGGCCAATTTTCCGGACTTCAAATCATTTTAAATGAGGTTTCAGGCAAATAAATCTACTTACTTCCACAAAAACTTTGGTATCGATATGCTGAAAGATAAATTTTACCTTGAAATCTGCTCTAAAATTGACAGAAAGTGCACTAAATCACCAAAAAAATTTCCATATTTTCCGATCCTGACGCATTTTTCCGGATTCAAACCATTTACAAAGAAATTTCACGTGATTAAAAAATAACATATTTTAACCTAAATGTCATGTAAAAATGTTAGAAGAATGCATTCCTTAAAATTTTCCATAATACATCAAAAGGAAAGATATCTGTTCAAACCTGTAAATATGCCTACGTAAGAAAAAAAATTGAGAAATTTTTATGATTTTCTACATGCTTCCCTTTAACATCGATTTTTCCGTATTTGCCGATCTGTTAAGGTTGTCGATATAGCACAACCTTACAATAATTATGTCTACGGGCTTACCCATAACTCGGAGCAGGCTTGCGCAATAAACTGTTTTCATGTACTTCGTGATGCAACCAGTCGTTTGTATAGGTCACCCATCCAATGTTGAACTTTGCGGCATGAAGAGCAAGGGATGTAAAACCCACAAAAAACAAGATGTAGAGTGTGCCACCAATGGCGTGCTCTTAATAGGTTTTTAATTTTAATATTTGTTATATTGATATTATTATTTAATTATTAGAAGTAATAGACTGTACTTGAATGTCGACCTTAGAATAACTTTTACAAAAGAAATGCTACACAGGAGGTTTGGTTATGCTTATCAGAGGGCATATTTCGAAAACCGTTTGTCTCAGAGTCATAACTCTGTAAAAATATTTTCTATTTCATTCCCAAAGGCCTTTTTAAACAATCGAATGCAGTAAACCTTTTTTTGTAAAAAATCAAAGTTAACATATGAAATAAGTATAAAATGTGTGTATAAAATTAACTAAGTGGCTTAATTTTTTGAACAATAGTAAGTAGCCATTGGTACACTCTGTTCTTGTTCAAAATTCTAAATTGAACGAAAATTATACAAGATTTGCTAAAAAGAAGTAACTTATTAACATAATTAAATGTAAATATCTAGAGCCTCTATTTAAAAAAAATTCTACAATAAAAAATTATTAAAAAGCTCTGCCATTGAACTAGTTCAATGGCATTAAGCTCGCACATATACGGAGGCAATCGAATAGGTATATAACCATGACTTCTTATGATTCTGTCAATGACGTAGTTCTTTTCCGTATTTGGTGGCTTGTGCAATTGTACGAGCTCGTACAGTTCCCATTTTCGACTAGTCGGATCCTGTTGAATACCTGCAATATTAAATGGTTCATATGAATAAAACAGAAGCAAATGCTTTTGCTTAAGTTTTTTGAGATAAACATATTCGGCTTTAATGCAGCAAAAAGAAACGGAGATACAGTAAAAGCATTTGCTACACTTTATTCATACGACTATTTGAATATTACTTTAAGCATTATTCTGTGTGGGTCACTCGTAATTGGCAATTCAATCAAATCCTTTCGGTTCGGATATAGTAAGAGATGGAAAAAATGACACATGGATTGTAAATAGCTATTTACATACTAAGGGAGAAAAGTAGTGCTACTTTACTCCTTACGCATGTATATAGTTTTTCTACTACATTTGACGTCGTCATTTTTTATATACAGGGTGTCCTTTCGAAGAGCCACTATCGAGTGAAGAACCGCATATACGAATTTTCTGGAAAGAAGTTGATTTTTATCTAGGGATGACTAATATGTCATATAAATTTAAAGATGCATGGTTGTAAAAACTAAAAAAAAAGTCGCGAGTATCACACACAGTACACGTGGTAGAAGTGAATCCTTCTTTACCGATTCCATAAGAGAGAAAGAGTGTGATCCCCGATCTAACGCGGTTAGTTTCCCGTAGTCTCAACTAATTTTAGTCATTTGAGTCGATTCCGAAACGTTATAATCAATTTTAATAGATTTGGTTAGTTTTGGATAGTCGTCTAATCAAACTTTCGGTTAGTTTCATTTAGACATCTTATTTTACTTATTTGAGCCGGTTCCGATACGTTATAATCAATGTTAATAGATCCGGCTAGTCATCTAATCAACTGTCGGTTAGTTTCACTTACTATCAACTTATTTTAGTCATTTGAGTTGGCTCCGATAGGTTATAATCAAATTTAATAGATTTGGTTAGTTTTGGTTAGTCGTCTGATCAACTTCTAGTTAGTTTCACATAGTCTCAACTTATTTTAGTCATTTGAACCGGTTCTTATACGTTATAAACAATTTTAATAAAATTAGTTACTTTTGGTTAGTCGTCGAATCAACTTTCGGTTAGTTTCACTTAGTTTCAACTTACTTTAGTTATTTGAACTAGTTCTGATACGTTATAATCAATTTTAATAGATTTGATTAGTTTGGGTTAGTCGTCCTATCAAGTTTCGGTTAGTTCCCTTCGTCTCATAAATCTTTAATGATTCTTTACCAATTTCACAAGAGAGGAAGAGAGAGACAGAGAGTCATATATTTTATCTCTCTTGCGAGATGAAAATTCCAAATCGTGTCCTTACATGGCCTTGAAAAATCACTCTCATGAAACCAAAGAAGTATTCACTTCAAAAAGGATAATTGAGAAGAACTTAAACATTTTATCGAAATGCCTACCTTTCTTTGATAGCCAGTCAATCATGTCTTTTTTCAAAGTTGACTTTGTAGGCGGTTTCCCTTCTTGTACCGAACGATATGACGCATTGTCCAGCACCAAAATGGACTCTGGTGGAATATTCGAAAGTAGTTTTTGCTCCAACTATTTTCCTAAATTTTCGCTGTTCATTTGGCCATGATACTCACCGGAAGCTTGGCCCGCTTTAAAAATTAAGCACGCATTGGGATCAAACCCACTTTCTGAGCCTGCATGAAAAATCACAAGTCGACCTAAAATATAAATAGTTGCAACTTTTTTAACCCTTTGAAAAGAAAAAGATGCGTACCAGAACAGCAATTTCAAAAATTAAACACCCATACGCCGATGTTTTTAATAACACCAAAAACATCTTTATTTTGCCAATATTTTTTAAAGGTTCGGTCATTATCCTCAGTCTCCTCTAGATAAATAATATTTCGGCCTTCCTGACGGTATTTTTTTATCGCCCTTAAATATGTATAGCGCCAGTGTAAGATATTTGGCTTTTCATTCAAAATTTTTCTTTTATTTTGACATTTTTTAAAATAGTTTTTAGTTTTAAGCAATTTTCTTAAAGATTCCCTTCCATAGGGAAAGGGTATATCTTCCTTTAATTTTAGCAATAACTTTTTTGTTGTAGGTACTTAGAATATAAACTAAGTAATATTTTTGAATAAGTCGTCTAATAACTGAAAAATCGGCGTTCCCAGTCTTTTCCTGAATGGAAGGGCGAAGTTTTTTCCAGGGGAGGACAACATCTGATTTGGGTTTTCCTACCAGCGCCGTTCATCTTCTTTACGAATTCTTTTGACGGTGCTACTACTAACCCCCGCATAACGAGCGGTCCGGTCAAAAGATCTTTTTACGGGTAACCTCATTTGGTTAGTTTGCGCTTCTTCTTGGCAAAAACAGCTTACATGTTCTTATCCTAGTTTTTAATGATCTCCCATTTGGCACTAATTTCCGTTCTAATCGTAAATGTAGCTTCTATAATTTCGGGTACTATTTCCTGATTTTCGAACATTTCCGGCTAGACCAAAAATGAGTACCAAATAAAACATAATTAAAAACTGATATACAAATGCACTCAGTGCGCACTATATGACCAGTCGAAAACGCCTTTAATTTTTTTTTCAACCTTGGCGCCCTGTACAATCGAAACGGCTAAATCCTTGCAGGAAGCCTCAGGTTAATTTTCGTTGTCGCACCGTATCCACTGTATTGTCATCATCCTATAATATCGTTATCGTTTCATCCTTACCGTCATCATTTCATGTTTCCGCGAACCTTTTCTTCGTTAGGCCGCGTGTATCCATAACCGTCAGTACCGTGACAGGAGAAGCTTTTTTTGTACCGTTGTTGGACCGTTGAAGAACGCGAGATCCTAGAGCTTGGATTGGCGTGTACCGTAATCAAAGTAGCTTCGTAGATCTTAACAGAATCATTTCTTGCCGTTTGATACCGCCGCTTTAATCCTGATCTAATCCACATTCATATTTCTTACCGTTACTCATACTATACACCCTCCACTGGTAATACTTTATTGGGGTCACTTTAGTTTAACATAGGTTTTATCAGGGAATTAAGTAAACCATAATTTGTGTTTCAAGTAGGCAATAGAAATGCTGTATAAGATTTTCGAAATTGTTTGTTTTCTTTCTTACTCCTATCCTGCTAGTATTAAGAAATTTTCGAAGGCAGTCGGCAACCAGTACTGACATGCGCAATAGACTCCTGGTTTGCTAGTCATCCACTGTAACAAGCTGCTCGGTGCACTGTGGACCCTTTACCACGTTAATCCAGAGGGTGGCGCTCGGGAAATAATCATTGGGTAACATAACTAATGGTTAAAATTAACCATCTGATACCCATGTAAGCTGAACCGAACCGAAGCGCCTCAACGTTTTGAAAATGGAGTTGTTATTCGTAATGACAATAACTGGTATTCGAAAGCTGGCTTTTAATATTGTAGAAAGTAATCCACATTTGAAAAATCCATTTAATAAAGAAGAGAAAGAAGCAGGAAAGAAGTGGTACTATTCATTCATTTTATGAAGCGGCAATCTGAATCTTAGCCTACGCCAACCAGAAAGAGTTTCAATGACCCGTGGTGAAAGATTTATCAAATTAAACGTTTACAGGTTCTTCGATTTGCTAGACAAAATTGTGGACAATAATCAAATAAACGCCTTATCCGTTTATAATGTTGACGTAATGAATTTCTCCACTGCTTAAAAATCGTTGATCAAAAAATTAAACAACAATGTCGCAGCATTGTCGAGGAGAAAGAGCAGCGACATTGGTTGGTTGCATTAGTGGTTCTGGAAATTTTGTGTCATCAGTAATTATTTTCAAAAGGAAAAGGATGAGCCCAGCCCCCACCGAAATATACAATTGTGGATATATTATCTCAGAGGTCTTTGTTAAGTAGTTAGCACTCTTATATCGGCCGGGAAACCAATAACCAAAGTAGTTAGTGGTATTTGACTGTCATACGTCCCATGTCAAAAACTAGACAGCCGAGCCATTAACCTAGTACAGGGTGTCCGGTTATAAATGTAACCCCCCTTTAACTTTTTTATTTGCCCTCGTATAAAAAAATGTTAAATACAAAAGTAGTAAGGATTTGCATACAGTTTTCTGCGGTGTTACTGGAAAAACAATTGAACATCGAAATTCTACTGTACAGATTAAATTAATGTTTTTTTTTAATGGGACACCCTGTATATTCTTCCGGATATCGGCAGAGCTCTTTAAGACGAGTTCAGCAATATAAGGTTTGTTGGGTCTAGCTATAATAGTTACCACGTAAATTGCAAGAATGTCGGGTATCTGATTATTACTGAACCCCTCTCCTAAATTATTTATTTGGTGAGCTAGAAACAAATTCTTCCTTCAGAAGCTTTTCTGATGTTCCATTGTTTTTCCAGTAACACCACAGAAAAGGTTCTGAAGGAACCTACAACTTTTGTATACAACATTTTTTTCTACCTCACCAAATAAAGAATTTAGGACAGGGGTTCAGTAATAATCAGATACCCGACATTCTTGCAATTTACGTGGTAACTATTATAGCTAGACCCAACAAACCTTGTATTGCTGAACTCGTCTTACAGAGCTCTACCGATATCCGGAAGAATATACAGGGTGTCCCATTTAAAAAAACATTAATTTAATTTGCACAGTAGAATTTCGATGTTCAATTGTTTTTCTAGTAACACCGCAGAAAACTATATGAAGATCCTTACAACTTTTGTATTTAACATTTTTTTATACGAGGGTAAATAAAAAAGTTAAAGGGGGGTTACATTTATAACCGGACACCCTGTACGAGCAAATGTTGTACCGATGCTGCAACTATCTGATCATAAAACATATAGCCTCTAGATATTGCTATTTTGAAGCCTTTAAAGACCTATTATGACCAGGCAGTTATGAAGTGAATGAGCAGTAATCCAAGGCGGCAAGTTACACAGCTGGAGGTCGCTGAAGTAATATCCAGAGCTTATGAAAAAGTGGTAACTTTAAGCAACGCTGCCAGTCGATTCCGAGCTAGAGGATTTTCGCCATTTGTTCGTTTGGTATTTTACACAGCTGACTTTATAGCTAATGAAAACTTAAACCCCCAAATCAAGAGAATGAAGAATTTGGAACCGAAAAATACAATGAAAAATTTCCAAATTCGAGTAGTATCGTAAAAAAAAACTAACAGAAACAGAGGCCGAAACTTCAAATGAAAAAACTGATTTAGTACCTAAAGCAAGTACTATTTCAAGAGATAATTCTTTACAAAAATAATAATTACAGAAATAACTTCATGCTATATTAAACTTGCAGGTGCGCCTATAAATGAGTTCTGCTCAGGGGGTCACAAAAATACGAACATCGGCATCGCAAGCGTAAGGGGGCTCAAAACGCGATGGTCCTTACTTCTACTCCATCTAAAAGGATCTGGAAGACAGAGGCAAACTCAGAAGGAAATGAGAAAGAAGGCCAAAACTGTCACAAAACGTGTTTTCAAATTTTTATTTATCAAAACGTTCTCAAAATGAGAGATTGGAACAGGCAAGACCAAGTGGAATAAGAAGAGGCAAAAACATGAAATTGATATTTAAAAAAAGGGGTAGAAATTGTATTCCACAAAGAAGATGGATTCTGCATTCATTGTCAAGGAGAGAAAATAGAAGACGAGGTATGATATCGAGTATGCAAACAATGGTCACGTGATACTTGCCCTGGGTGCGATAATTAAAGATGAAGAATCACATCTGTCTGTGATATTTGCTCAGCGTAAATTACCAAATGTCGTTTTATAAACACTGTTTTATTCAAATTTTACATTACTATAAGAATTATAGGTATTCCTGATAATTTGTGAATAAAACTGTCAAGTCATTTAAGATGTGTGCCATTTTTATACAAAGTGCAATTTCGGCAACCCAGGGTACGATTTCAGTTGTTACTAGTTGTAAGCTCGAACAAGCTAACGTTTTAAATACATTTTAGTTGCTAATAATGCATCTTCACTTTAGAATTATCCTCCAAAGATATCATATAAACCATAAATCATGATAAATTACGACAAAAATCTAATTTTAAATAATAAATCTGGGATTTTTTTAAAAAGAGGTTCTTTATTTATTTTATTTTCGCATCCTATATATTTTTAATTTTTTAGACTAGCAATAAAACAACTATAACTATAAAAAGAGAGTTATTGTGACACATTATTCAAAGTCGCCTTCATTCTCAGCCCAGCGGTACTCTTAAACAGATATAAAATATCTTTTAAATTAAGCAACTATGCTTCGCGAAGTTATTTTTTTTCAAGTCTTCTACACTAATAAACTTATCTTTTAAATTGTCAAAAACTCGATGATAGATACCCCCAATTAAAGTAATCGAAAGCCGAGATATCTGGACTTCGTGCGGGCCATTTAAAGAGCCAAAACGTCCAGTTCAGCTTTCCGGAGTCACGTTTTAAGCCTGTTGAAAATTTATTTCTCGCGTTATTGCAAAAGCTGGTTTTACATTGACAATTATATCAGGAATTAATTCATACATTTCTTTACGAATTACGTCATACATTTCTGTTGGCTTTACATTGCTCAAGGATTTTACAAATTTCTTCACAATACAAATACCAACTTTTCTACTCTTATATTAGTAAACATTCTCTTATGTACAGGGTGCATGGGCAAATAAGCAAGGTAAGGGGCTTTATCTCCGAAATCACTCATCGTAGAGACTTGCGGTAAAAAATTACGTAACTAAAGTGACCAAAAGAAAACACTGGAAATAATAGGGCGTAAGCTATGGTCGAGTAGAAAAAATTTTACTCAATTTTTTTTTTATTATAAATTGATAAATGAATACCACCACTATAATCCTCGTGAAATTTTACATCTTTTTGGTTCTTTACTTTGGATTGTGGGGCATCAAATAAGGGCGGTGGGGAAGGGAGAACTGAGACTGGCTGATTCAAATGCCTATAACTTTAGTTTGACTCAACATATTTCAGCAAACTAGGTCTCGTTTGAGAGAGGAAACCCAGTAGGGGGCGCAAATTCAAAAGTTCATAGTTCTTTCATTTTTATACGAAATTTCAAATATAATGATACCAATATTTTAACAGAAACAGAAAGTAGATCAAATTTGCAGGAAAAAACCTCTAAACCGTATATCGATAACTCCACGCGTTCAGGAGTTATTGCCAGAAGAGCATTTTTCAACAATGCATGCATTGGAAAACAAATTATTTTTCGAATTTTTATGGTCAAGCATGCCATGACTAATGTAAAAAATGTTTTATTAACAAAAATAATCAAAACAATCATGAAAATAACATTAATGATACTATGATAATAACAATAGCATAATAGGAAATAAGTGTAAATTGTGACTTAGGACTGCTCCAATATTTGAAGAACAATTGAGCGAAGCTTATCTCAGATATCCAGTTTTACTATAATAGTTATAGTGATCTTTCTCCTAAATTAAAATATCAGCCAAAAATCTGGAAATATTAGCAGAATAAAATCAAAATGTTGCCCTATTTCTGACGAACTTCGGACTCACTATTGTTTTTATACTTAAGGCGTAGAAACAAAAAGCAAACTTCTTTGAAAGAAACGTCAAATTTTTTCCACTCTTGGCACAGCGATTACGCGATACTTCGTCGTCCTAAGTTCCGTAGGCATCGCAATGGTAGAACTGAAGGCAATACCTATTATCAATGTTCTGGCATACATAGAGTATAATAGGCAGATATGAACTATTATCTATTAATGTGGGAAACCATATAGACCAGGCCAGATCCCTCAGGGGCGCTGGATAGGAAGGGGAAGCTTATTTCATTGGTCGGCCAGGTCGCCCGATTTGGCATGTCTCCACTTTTATTTATGGGGACACCTGAAAGACATCGTCTATCAAACTCAACCGACGACAAGGATAGACATGAAAAATAGAATTCGACGAAGGATTGTATTCTTCTTCAACTGTCAGCGGCTGAAATCGAAGCGGCAGTTTTCTCCACCCAACATAGATTGTTGAAACGACACGTGTGGAACATGATGGGAGACAGTTTGAACACATGAGACATTTAAATTGAATTGTTTTATTCGAATTCGGTCCTTTGAATGATTGTTTAATAATTATTCTTGATAATATAAAAATATGTTTTTTTTTATTTTAGCCGCATGGCATGCTTGACCACGGAAGTTCGAAACTTCCGCATTGTTAAAAAATGCTCTTCTGATAATAACTCCGGAACGCGTGAAGTTATCGATATGCGGTTTAGAGGTTTTTTCCTGCAAATTTGATCTACTTTCTGTTTCTGTTGTAATAATTATATCATTATATTTGAAATTTCGGAGAGAAATGGAAAAAACTATGAACTTTTGAACTGGCGCCCCTTAGCGGGCGCAGCAAAAACTAATTTGTCATGGTTATATTTTGTTCTTAATAAACAATGTTTCCTCTCTCCAACGAGACCAAGTTTGCTCAAATATGTTGAGTAAAACTAAAGTTATAGGCAATTCAATCAGTCAGTCTTCTCCCTTCCCCCGCCACGCTTATTTGATGTCCTACAATCAAATGTGATGAACCAAAAAGATGCAGAATTTCACGAGGATTACAGTGGTGGTATTCTTTTAACAACTTATGATAAATCATTTTTGAGTAAAACACATTTTTCTACCCGTCCATAGCTATTACGCCCCCTAGCGGTAGAGGTATGAACTTGAAAATTATTTCCAGTGTTTTCCCTTGGTCGCTTTAGTTATATAATTTTTTACCGCAAGTCTCTACGATTAGTAGTTTCTGAGATACAGCCGCTTACCTCGCTTATTTGCCCACACAGTTTACTCAACAAGTAAAATCATTCTTACACACAACTATGCGTAAATAATACTGACGCACAATCATGCGTTATAATGCATCGTGTGTCAATCAAATTAGCCTTAAACCGCTCAAATCGCGAGATTTCTCAGCAAAAATATTTACTGTACTTAAAATTCACCGATGCCTCCTCGTACATCGGTCATTCTCTTATGTCTAGGGGCAGACCCCATAATTCTCAGCAGAAGTAATGTGGGTTACCTAAATTTTATTTTCGCATGGCCCTCCGCTCGCTCAATAAAAGGAAACTAACCAAAACTAACCCATGACATACCCAAAATCAAGAAAAAAACTGTTTAGAAATATAACCTTAAAAAAATAAAAAAAAATCGACGGGGTTTGAACCCGGGTCGCCGAGGCCCTTTACGAATATGAATATACCCTAAAACTTTTCGTTCTAAAAGAGTTAAAAAAGCAATGGGTATTTGTGTGACCAGTAATCTTAATCAGCTGCCCTTCTTGCACTCCATTTTTAGCCAAACTTAATACTGCCGTGGGTCTTGCAGATAGAAATT
>MU182173.1:74303-89512 GCA_016904865.1 Pissodes strobi | reverse complement strand
CTGAAAATCATCATTATTTAGCTCTTGGTGTAATTGGGCATGGTATGGATGAAACTTGTTTCTCTTAAGACGTACTCCTACTGAGGACTTCTTTATGCCTAAATCTTTACTCACGCGTCTCACGCTTATTTCAGGATTTTCCACAACAGCCAAATTTATAGTCAATTCAGTTTCCTCATTTAAAACGGATTTTGTCCTCGTTTTTTTTTTCGTAGGCAACACTTCCAGTACGATCGAATCGTTCCTTTAAATTTTCTAACATTCTAGGGTCAGGATGTCTTCTATCTGGGAATGTCTGTGCATAAAAACGGGATGCCAAAAAACAGTTTCCTGAACATTCGCCAATAACATAAATCATACTAATTAAATCTTGCTGACAATAATTCATTTTGTAGATTTTAACATGTACTTAAACGAACAATAATAACTAAAGTCCATTCAAGGCTATTGCGCTGTTACGTCAGAATTTCTGACGTCAAAAGAAAAGATCCGTACGTCTTAGATAGGCTCGTACGTAATTTTTTACACTAGCCAAAAGATGTCACTGTACCTGTTTTCTATTCCAGAGCACGTTCCGTTTTTATCAATTTTACATACTTATTACTTATGGCAGCTTCGGAGTGGATTAATTCAATGCAGAAATTCGGCACGAAAATATAATGCCACCAGGAATAACATCAACATACATACAACAGCTTATTTACCTAGTAATCGTGCGCCGATATCCTTTGATTTGGGAAAGTCAAAAACCAACTTTTTCAAATTTTAGAAGAGGGCTATGACAATATTGTTTTAAGCCTCTGGGCATCTGAATAATACTTTTGGCAGTTCGTTTAATTTCAAATAATAATATGCTTTTTATCGTCTAAAATCCGTTTAAAAACGATGTTAAATGGCAAAATTGTATAAAAATCCGAAAACTCGGACTTTTTTAGGCCAATAGCCATGGCTTCGAACGAATTTGTCGTGGATTTTGAAGCGAAAATTCATTTTAAATTCAACCGTCCATTAAAAATAAGGTGTGCTATGGATCCAAATACACTGCCAATATAATAATTAAAAAATAATATTTTGACGGTTTGTTTAATTTAAAATATGCTTTTTTATCGTCTAAAATCCATTTAAAACGATTTTAAATGGCAAAATTGTATATAATACCGCCCTAGCGGCTAGAATTGGTTTGCGCATTTCCGTCTCATTTGCCGAGATTTGTCCTCATATCGCCGCGTAAGATGTTTACACATCAAAAATACATTTGTTCTATAGATATCATTTTTTAATATTATCAAATAAATAAAAAAAAATATATTACTTCCATTGTGCACAGCTTTCCAGGGTAAAAGTAGCCTACCAGCATCTTTTTCACGTGTGAAATAATGCACTAATTTTAAAATTAAAGCTTGCTCTTTCTCACTGAACCGGTGGGTCATCTCAAAACGATTTTTATTAGCAATTATTAGCGTAAAACACAAACCAACTACTAACAAATCAATAAATGAATTAAATCTGTTATTTTCGTTATGATATTTTGCATAAAGAAAGATGGAATGATATGGCGTAACAGCGCAATAGACTTGAACGGACTTTAAATGTCAAATTATTGGAAATTAACCGATTTTCAACTGAAAACGTCATAGCCGAAGTCATAGCCTTCTTTGCGTCCAGCGAAAATTTGACTGAACTGCTCCAAATTTAATTCAATTCTAGGAAACGGTTGAGAATTTCGGCACAGTTGTAATTACAAAAAAGTTTTGTTTTTTAATTCTGCATTACACGGTGAGAAAATATACAGGGGGTTCCATTTGAAAATTTGGATAAAAATTGGTTTGAAATGTGCCATCCTTCGACCTTAATTTTGGACACCCTGTAGAAATTTAAGATTAGACAACTTGATGAGCTATATCTTTAGACCTTTCTTAACTTATATCATAACATACCGAGTGTTCAAAAATTGTTTTTGAATTTTTTTAAACAATTTTTTTTTGAGACTGCAAACAATTTTTTTTTAATTTTTAATTTTTTTCTCCTAAAATACTATAACGAATAAGGTAAAATTTTTGTATTTCATAAAGTCGACTAAGATGAACCGAAATATGCAAAAAAAAAACGGGGAGTCTCATTTAAAAAAAAGTAAGTTTGGTATATCACGACTTTGCGACAGACCCTGTATAATCGAAAATATTTTTAAAATATGCATTTTATAAGAGCCTACAACTTTCCTACATAAATATTTTGTCTAAGTTTAATAGTTTATGAGATATCTTCCGAGGGAGTGAAACAAGAAACTCTGCCGTAATTCATTTAGGTAATCTAACCTGCCGGTGCCCTAACCTATATAGAAAAAAGATTAAAATAAACAATAATTCTCTACCTTCACAACCGATTCTTTATAGTCCTCTGAGTTTTTCCGCTTCATGTTAAATCCCCAATCTTCTAAAATTCTAGCGAGCTCTACTACAGATGTTTGTTCTCCAATTTTGTATTTTCTTTGTTCACAAAAGGCCAAAAATTGTTTCCATACCGTTGACTTTGATTTTTTCGTATTGGACTGAATTAAGTTATCTACCTCAGCTTTTATTACTTCTTGACTGTCTTTTCCAAAACGCGACATTTTCTTTTTGTATTTAATCACAAATAAAATTTTACTATAGGTACGCTTTTGAAACTTGTCAATCAAAGCGCCTTAATTTATTAGTGCAACATCAAAGCAAAATATACGCCTGCTAAACTGTCAAAAATTGCATTTTCTTTTTAATAGTTATTTATGCAACAAGTGTGTAAAGTGAACCTTTTTTTATGAATGGGATTAAAATGAATAAAAAAAGGGTACTTTACACATGAGTAGCATACGAAATTTTTTCTACTACCGAAAAATATATGAAAAAACAAAAATGTTATTAAATTACTTTACGCACTAGTGCGTAAAATATATTATTTTACGCACTGCCCTAAACGTCAAAAATATGTCAGATTTTTATTTTTATTTTATTTTACGTACTGCACATTAAAAAGGCCAATTTTACGAACCTTAGAGAGTGCGTAAAGTGAGTACTTTACGCACGGTAGTAGAAAAAATAATTTTTGGCATATAAAATTTTCGTACCGAATCTCCCGCGAGCTTGAGTTAATCTCCGTAAATTTTCTCTCGGTTTCGAATTTTTTTTAAGAAAATTTCCCTCGGCTGGGGCCTCCAGAAATTTTCAAAAAATTCGCAACTCGAAAAAAATTTCGAAAATTATTCAAGCTCTAGAGAGTTTATAAGTGATAGTTTTTTTTTGTCAAACGCACAGCCATCTATACGCCTTTTAAATAATTATTGTTACATTTCTCTAAAATTCAAGGAAGACGTTTCATAAATGCCATAAATATCTAACGAATTCTTTGCAAAATATAGATATTTATATACCGAAAAAAGAAACAACATAATATAAACAGTTATTGAAAGTATTTATTGAGCTATATTAAAATCAAAGTTAAATGACTCATATTATAAATAATTAATTATAATTAATTAATATTGTTTGTTTTCTTATTGTGATAATTATTGTTAATGATAAACACAGTTATTATATACAATTCCTGGTTGATTTTCTAAACTTGATGATACGGTTATTGGTAATGGAGATGTCTCTCATAGCTTGTATAACGCTTTTATGATGATCATTGTCCATTTGCAAATAAGGCTTAATCGACTGGGGCCGGCTATTTTTATGTTCTGTGATCTTTATCAGCTGCTGTTCGATGGGGATCATCGAATGCTAATTTGGAGACTGTAGTCCCACATAGAAATTGTATATATTCCGACACGGCAATTTTGGTACCATCGGATGCGTCCAGTTTGAATTTGCAGCTAAAAATACTCTGTCAATTGTGACAGTATCACCTCCCTTCGGATTAATTTTTGAAAAAGACGAACATGGCATATCTCAGGTTTGGAAGAATTAGTAATCAGTCATTTCCTGTCCGCTACTCCCTTTTATCCTCCTTTGGTAGTATTTGAGGAAACTAGATTATATTCTATGCGACCTGTAAATCTTGCATTGCTATTTTTTTCCTCCAGAAAGTATTTTAAAATAGCTGAACATCCTTTCCAACCTTGCCAGGCCAGTTCTCGGGAAGAAACGTGCAAAAACTTGCGTTGAAGACCCTATGGCGCGTCTTCGTTCCACATGTCAAGAATTCTTTTATAATCCTCATTAGATAAAGCTGGAGAACTTGATTTTCTCTTAGAAGGATCCGTTTGTAATTGTCGACGCTTAGCATCACGTGCAGATCTAGCTTGAACAAATTCAATATCGGAAAACGGATCAAATATAATCTAAAATTTGGTGAACATAATTTCTTGCAGTTATTTGGCGGTAAGATTCCACACCAATTTAACGACGCTTTCCTTATAATCTCCTTCATTTCTTCTTTTCATATTAAATGCATAATCCTGCAATATATGAGCCAAATGTTCAATAGATGGATTTTCAATTTTGTAAGATTTTTCCTTACAAAAATCTGTGAATTGTGTCCATACACTTGCTTAATTTTTTTAGTATTAAATGGTGTTAAATCTTGAACTTCTTGTCTTATAATTTCCTCACTTTCTTTCCCGAAACGAAAAACTCTACAAAAAAGCCACAAAACTAAAGTAAAAAATGGGAAATTGTCTGTTAACAGACCCAGAGCATACTTGGTAATTTTAGTTTCCTACTGGATTTTCTAAAGGAAAATGTCATGCCATAATTTTTTATATTATTTTGGTGTGAAATTAATAACAGGAAATATCTCCTCGAGCATGATTTTTTTTTAAATGCATGCTCTCAGAAATATTTCCGGTAGTAATTCAAGCACTAGGCAGATTACTAGTGATAGTGTACCTTCTATTAAATAGGTTCCGATCATTTTATTCCCCAGAATTCCTGCTTTAACGTTCACATTTATATTTGAGGAATTTGTTGGAAAATAAAATCGTGCCAGCAGTGCGTTAAGCAGAAAATGAAGTCACAGATTCTGAACTGTGTCACATATTCACTTAGCATTTATTACGATTTTATGGGTTTTTTTACGTGAAATGGAAGGTCGATTTAACTTCTCGTCGATCCTGGCAAAAACCCATTTTGCTTTTAAGGAATCTATTAAATATTGATTGGGCGACTGCATGAAATGGAGCACTTAGTTTAAACATTCAGGATCGTATTCTCGCACCAGAATTTAAAATTATCCTTATTGATATATGTGTACAAATTGGTGACGTTCGTTATTTTGCAGCGAAATGCAACTGTCAATTACTACTTTTTATCAAACGAGGGAGATTTACTTTCTAAAATATACTTTACAGAATTCAGAATCATTGTTAAATAACCAAAAACTGGATGTTCAGGAGGCAGGAACTGCAAGAAAATCCAGATGTGCACTACATCGGTCGATGTCATAGCACATAATCATAGGTAAAATATATAAGGGAGAAGCACATAATGTAACAATTACAACACTCGCAACTTTATTCGCAGTCTGATTGATTATCTAGCTTGGTCTCAATAATCATCGTTTAGAATTAGGATTATAAAGCGGACTTTGGCCAAGGCACTTAAATCTGTCTTTCATATCTACTTGCTGCGCTTTAATTTAGCTTGTTTGATCTGTGGGTCTCTGGCTGAACCTGTGGGGCGGGCCCCACCGGAATTTGTTTTAAGTGACATTTTAAGCAATTATCAAATTAAAAACAAAAATATACATTTAAAGTAAATTGTTAAATAATTATAGAGACTTTACGTACGATGTACCTATGCACTATTTAAAATTTGATAAATTCATGAGCTAGTAATGATAATGAATAATGTACCTTAGTGACTTCAAATACAGAACTTCTCCAAAAAATCTAACTAAGACGATAGTGTCACATAACCTTAAGGACTTAACGGCTAATTAGTTTTCGCCTACAATTCGTTCTAATGAAATTATTAATAATATATTAATAAAATGCTTGTCTTAAAATGTCACTTTCAATGCTGAGTAAAGCTAAATAAAGCGTTGTGCCTGTCTTCTAACATTGTTGTTCGAAGCCCGCGTTTGATCAACTTCAATGTTAACTATGACCTTTCTCCACTGCTCTTTGCGACCATAACTATCAGGTACAGTTGTGCCGAAAATTTTTCGTGGATATGCATTATTGCAGCTCCCAGTCTATTACAAAAACCTTTAAATAGGCTGGTGATTAGGACAGCAAATTACGTGTATAGCCACCGGTAAGTATGGCTATACAAGTAAATTACGTGTGTAAGACGTGTATAGCACCATTTTCTTTTTATACAATGATAGCACCTGCGAGTGAATATATTTATAAAATTTCTCTCTTAGAAATTTGTGAAAGAAAAACGAAAAGCGTTTTGATGATTAGTATATTATCGTCTTTTCGCCACACTGTTCTGAATGACGGCTTGTAAACGTCATGGCATACTTAACACGGC
This sequence comes from Pissodes strobi, assembly GCA_016904865.1. NCBI lineage: Eukaryota > Metazoa > Arthropoda > Insecta > Coleoptera > Curculionidae > Pissodes > Pissodes strobi. Next base: position 83,057 of record MU182173.1, on the reverse strand, counting down.
TTCTCGTAAATTCGAGGGTTATTTGATCCCATGCTTCTTTTATTCTCTGGCGTAATTCTTCATGGTTTCTTGCCCGGACATCTTGTTTTTAAATCAATTTCACCATTCCCGCCAAAACATTTTCCTAAGATTGAAATCAGGGCTTTTAAAAGGTCATGGTAAAACTCGAATATTGTGCATGGTCTCTTATAAATTCTTGCACCATACATGCTGTGTGTATAGGCACATTATCCGGTTGGAAAATGAAATCATCCCCACATAGCGGTCTAGCAGATGGCTTTATTACTTTATCATATCACAATATAGCACAGCATTTAGCCTACCCTGTGCTTCCCATAATCCCTGGCCCCCTCAAACTTATCCAGCCCCACATATTGATAGAGAAGCGTCCGCTATTGTTTGTTTTGGATGTGTATCTGGAATCATACCTTGTATTACTAGGCCTGTATGCATTTTTCTGCTAGAGTACGACTAGAAAGTTTTTCGTCGGAAAATACGACAGACTCCCACAAATTAATTTGATTTAAGTATTCATTAGCATATGCTAACCTGCATCGCTTATTTTCGTCTGTTAAAAATATCTTCTTGGAAGTACACAGATTCCTGACTTCTGAATGTCGCACTCTACTTCTGACAGTAGTTGATGAACCAGGAAAATGTGTTTCTTCTTTTCCTTTTATAGCTGTATAAAATAAAAACAATTTATTACCGTTTCACCTACAGCTTTAGTGGAGATCCTTGTTCGGCCAGAAATCGGTTTATGTCCATATTCTCCAATTTGTTTCTTCGCCCAGATCACCCAGATATTTCAAATACTGACGCTGTCTCTCAATCGCGCATCTATTAGCTCGGTAGCTTTCACCGCATATTCTTCAAAGCTATCCCGATCCCGTCTTGTCGTTACGAAGCTTGTTAGCGACGCTAGTGCTGAGGTGGCTGTATTGAGGTCCAATCTAGGGTTCTACAGAATTTTACTACTTTTGTTTACTTGATGCAAAATACCTTCCCAAAATACTGTGTATAGCCCCGTTTCCAACTATGACATTTTGTTAAGCAAACTTAGAATAGTAACAAGTGAGTTTTTTGAATCCTCACCTGACCTGTACGTTTTCAACAAATGATTGTTTTATTTCTCTGTATCCTCACAAAAGAAATTTTAGCGTCTACTCTGCATGACTAACTTGTTATCCGTTTTGGCACGCGATGGTTTTCTCAGCGCAAGTTCTTTTCTAGCAATCAGTTGAAGCTTTATATCTATTAGTTGAGATCGTAAAAGGAACATACAATTCCTCCAAAAAGGCAAAAAACTTACAGAACTAAGGCAGCCCTCGGGATCGGCCTGCATTACAAGCTTGAATAATGCCCAGCGTAAGGTACTCATATTGCTAATTTATTTTCTGCTAGAACCAACGTTTGAATGCGATTGTACTTCTCGCCCATTGAAGAAGCGTAGTCATAAGATTAATCACGGCAGTTCTTAATGTCTATTCCATTCTCTTTCAAAACTAGCTCACACCACGTAACAGCCAAAGTTATTTGATGGACGTGACATTCGTCTGGAGTTGAATCTGATGATATGGAATAGTACTTTGGCTATTTAATTCGATATATTACTTCATTGAAAGCAGCCTTGCCAATTAATTGAACAACTCCTCGCGAATCGAAGGAGAGGTAGTATATGTATGTAACCAATCCCATAGTTTTCATTTTTTATGTGATTGCTCAGAAAGTCGCCATACTTTGCTATAAGCTCTAATAGTCCTAGCTATTTATCATTTCTCGATGTTCCCCATATCTTCCTTTCACCTCTAACTGCTAGATCTCTTTTACTGGTAAGAACTATCATATTCATCAATCTCTTGAGAATTTCTCGCAAGTATTTTGCTGCATCGTTTGCTTGTCATGCCAGTTCTTGATCAATACGTCTACTTCTTTAGAGCTTCTTTCAAAATCAATTGCAGCATTTAGGTGGTTTTCCGAAATTTCGTGTTCAAGCAGATTTTCCCATCACAATAATTACCGTAGCAAACTGCGAGCCCGTCCGGGTAAAAAGTTTGCATACATAGTAGCAGACGTGTCCATTGTCACGAGAAAAACAGACTCATGTAGTGTTATCATTTCACCGTTCCGTGTTTTTCGCACGTCATTTTCTTGCAAAATTTCTTACAGCACTGCCATTGCTTTGCTTATTCCAATATTTACAATGAAATGGACCACTGTCACAATTTTTTCATTGAACTTACCACTTCGCCGTCTTCAAACTTCTGAGGCTCAGCCTGATTTTGGCATGCATGCGAACGTATACCATCATTTGGCTTAGACATCATATAAGCGGTCATGAAAAAAAAACGATAAACATAAAAAAACCGACTTATTACTGCTTTTCTTTGCTGCATTGAAACGGGGGCATACTTAGTTCCATGTGAATAAAATACTTCAGGGCCAGGACTCAGGAGCAGATAATCAATATTTATTTCTATACACACTGCCGAATGAACAAACTACTCACTTTAGCATTAAAACTAAAACTATACTCAGTCATTTATTTAAAAGTACACATCTTCAACGATTCGGTTATTGTTCATTCACAAATAATTTATGATTTATTTCGAAATTATCTTGGACGCTTGAATCACTTTGGGTACTATGCAGAGGATAACTACTGAGTCTTGCTTGTATGCGACAGCAATGCCTTCAAGTGTTATCGCCCTTGCTCCTGTATGCCCTCTGTATTTTCTTTCGCTTTCGTTAAACTTCCAGCTGACAAAGAATTTAAGATATTCTCATCAGGTTGGTCAACCCAAACTAACCCAAATACCACAATAAGTTATACTAAATGCAAATTATGATTACGATCTCAAGCTTTTATGGTATTTATTTACTAAAACAAAAAAAACCTGATTCTAAAAACTGAAGCATAGTGGTACACTAGTCCGGAACCCTCTGTGTGCGAGCCCATAGGCTATCGCTCAAGTACCCTATGCTTAAATCAGGCTCTCCTTCCTACGAGATAGTTTGAACAGTTTGTATGGGACATTAGTTTTTTTGGAATTAAATATTTTATTATTTCATTGGTAAAATTTAGGGAGCTCGTAAGACTAAGCCCCCTGGCTGTAGTCGCGACCGGGTAGGATGAAATTAGGATTCTGGAGTCTCGACTTCGACCACGCGACGCGACGTGACGAGACGAAACACAACTTAACCAAACATCTATTCGTTTCGTAAGAAAGTGCCTCTCGATACTTACTATGTGCACCCTATTATACGAGCATCCTATCAAGTTCTTTTGTACCACATATTAATATAATTAATTATTGAATTCTACAATTCTTGAAATTCTAATCATATCTCATATAACATACCGTACAACATATAATGAGGGTTAACATTTGTTTTCGACTCTGGCCGAACTAAAATTATTTTTCGTATTGTTCTTAAGCGGGGGGTATTTATTTTGGGCCTTGGGGAACAAAGGTTATTGAATGAAAAAGGTCCCACCAAAGTGGTCGCTGGCAAGTTGCTTTATATAATATCCTCGACACCTAAATTGGAGACCCCTTTTTTGTCCACTCGTTGTTCCCTGCAGGTCCAAGAGACGGGTAAATCCAAAGAAAATATTTGGCCGTAATCAATCACAGGTTTGAAGCGGAGAACCAGAGAACACGAAGCATGTGGCAAACACCAGCTTTATTTTTGTCGACCTAATGTTAGAATTTTTTATTTATTCGATTATTAATTAGAAGGTAAAAATTGTTAATACTAAGTACAGGGTTATCCAACGAGGACTAGCCAAGGCGATTTTTTGACGTTCCCTGTACTTTTATAAAAAAAACTGAAATAGCCATTTTATTCGATCGAATTCCGATATGTTCAGCAAAAAACAATTGAACATCAAATAAAAGTGCTAGGGGTCACTTTGATATTTGTTTAAAAGGAACACCCTATATATTACTAAATTTTTGGACTTTCTAGAAAAATCTAAACACATTTTGTGTATAATATCTTATACCTTAGCTTTTTACCAAATATTGATAGTTGAAAGTCGGGTATTTTGATACTTTGACAGGCTCTAAAATCTAAACCGCACAAGATCAAAGAAAACAGTTTGCTCATTCCTATCTTAAGTTTTCATAAACTATCGAATGACAGTATCTTCGAATTTAACCTGCGAATATAATTAACCGGAACTTTTAAACCTCCGGTTAAATTCAAAGTTACTATCATTCGATAGCTAATGAAAACCCAAGATAGGAATGTACAAACCGTTTTCTTTGACCTCGTGCGGTTTAGATTTTAGAGCCTGTCAAAGTGTCAAAATGCCCTACTTTCAACTGTCAATATTTGGTAAACAGCTAAAGATAGGTATAGGATATTATACACAAAATATGTTTAGATTTTTCTAGAGAGTCCAAAAATGTAGTAATATATAGGGTGTTCCATTTAAAAACATATCAAAGTGACTTCTAGCACTTTTATTTGATGTTCAATTGGTTTTTGCTGAACCTATCCTAATTCACGGGAGAAAATTACATAAGATGGCTATTTCAGTTTTTTTTTATAAAAGTACAGGGAAAGTCAAAAAATCGCCTTGTCTAGTGGTGTGGTGTAGTAGGTACCCCAAAAATAATAAGCTAGAGAGGATGGTTAGCCACGCGCATAGTTGGCGCGAAAGGCCTAACATACAACATATGGCAAAGACTATTTTTCTTGATTAGAGTTTAAAAAAATGTGTTTAAACTCAAAATTTTAAATAGATAATAAAATTAAACTATTTCTTACGAAATTAGTGTTGTTTTTCATTATTAAAGAACGAAAAATATTTTTTACAAGATTTTTATATTTGAATTTAAAAAAGCCAGGATAAGCCAAAAGTAAACAGAAGTATAACGATTCGGGGATTATTAAATCTTGTATGAAAAGTATCCTTAAGAGTATGTATTCATGAGAGAAAAATAGTTAAAAAAATTATGTACCTCACCTTTATAAGTACACAACTGAAGTGAAACTTCTGAAAGAGATATTAGGAATTAAGTTTTTATTTTTTAAGCGTTTTTTCTCAACTTTTGCCCCTGGTTTCGACACTTTTTTCTTTTTTATTTCGCCGAATACCGCGTTTCTCTAACTTTTCTTTTATTAATTTTTTTCTTTATTTCGTTTTATAATAGTTTTATTAACTTTCCAAACAATTTTTTGTTATATTTTTTTTTCATATTTGGTTCCATAATACTTTTATTAACTTTCCGCACAATTTTTTTTTATTAATTTTTTTTCTTATTTCGTTTTATAACACTTTTATTGACTTTCCGAATAATTTAATTTTTTCTCAATTTTTCTAAAATTATTTTTTTCATAAAGCATTTTGTTTCTTCCCATTTTTGCCTTCCCCGACCTCGTCGCTGAACTCCTTCGCCTTTTTTCCGCCGAAAATCGCGTTTCTTTAAATTAATTTTCTTTTCTTATTTCGTTTCATAATACTTTTATTAACTTTCCGAACAATTTTTAAGTTTTTTTCAATTTTTACCCATTTCTTCGAAACTTTTTCTGATGGTCAGATTTTCTATCCGAGGCTCCGTTGCAGAGATATCGACAAAAACCGGATTTTCCCCAAAATCTCCCCTTAAGTTACAGCCCCGGTCCCTCCGTATGGTCTAAGGCAGCCCCCCAAGAGGCGCACCTACCATAGAAATTTCGTCCCCCGTAGCTCTTCCCGTTATCCCGAAATTAATTATTTTAGTTTTTTTCTTCTCCCCCTGCTCTTGGCTGAAGGATGGGGGGAGGTACGAGGTCCAGTTTTCGTCCAGGATCCTTATTTAACCCTGGCTACATGTCCGGACAATTTCGCCCCTCTAAATATTATACTGGAATATGCAAAGGGGCGTTTCACTTTGATAAGCGTTTCACTTTAATAAGCATTTAATTTTTCTGACTTTACCCTCGCTAAAAAAGCTTCACCTCAATAAAATAAAATTTGACAACTCTTTTATACAGTGTGGGCCAAAAAAGTGTGCATAATTTGGGAAAGCTTAATAATTGCTTCTCAGAAAATGTTGCTTAGTACCTTTCTGAAATAAACGATTCATATATATTATATTACTTGTAGCTATCTAAAATATCACATTCAAAGACAAAAATTGAACGGTAACTAGTTAAAAATTCGTAATATTCTACAAACAAGTATATTTGTATCTGTGTACATATTTACTGATAATCAAAATAGTAATTTTCTTGTGGCACTCAGAGTCCGACATTCTATTTCCAAATTATGGTAAATAAAATTGGTTTAAGAAAGCCTTAGTTTTATAATTTGTGTGTATTAAGTAGTAGTAGTGCTAATAACATGGGTGCTTGTGAATGAAAAATCTTTAATATATGATTCGACACTGCTGTATGCAATAATACATTTATGATATACTAACGTGATAAGCAAGGTCACAATCTAAGGAACTTAAACAATGTATAAATAAGAATTACTTTTCAGTGTATGTACGTGAAGATACCTACTTTTTTTTTAAATATTGGCCAAGTGACACAAGCCTTCAGTTTGACCACTTTTCTACAATATTAGGTAAAATATTATTATTCCTCCCAGACTTTCTTGCATTTAAAAATAATTTAAGTTAGTCCTACCTTATTTAATAAAAAAATTAATAATAACACTACGCTGAAAAATGCTATGCAAAACGGGCACTGTGGTATTTGCCTTAATCCTGATTTTAGGGGTGGTGTTTTTATGATCAAACGAAAAATACAATAAATATCAAGTTTCTCAATGTTCAAAGTCCCAAAACACAACTATTAATGGTTTTAAAAATATCACTAAAAAACTAAAGACACAACGAAAACATAGAAGATGCAATGACAGCAATGGCACCGAACCTTAACTATACGATAAGAAGGTTAACTCTCCGTGGAGGTACGTCAACAGTGTGTCTCCTTCCCCGCGCCACCGCACATTAACAAGAGCCTAATGTTCGGTGCCCGCACTAGCAGGATATTGGCAGGCGACCTTTGACACGGCGCAAACTGGTCGAATTTCTAGCAAAGCTGGCCATAAAATTTTGCCATACAAGTATTTCAGAGTTATCGCTAATTTTAAAAAATAATCTAATAGGAACCAACCTAGTAAAAAATATAGAAGCATCAGTGCAGCTATTGCCTGTATTTTGAATTCGCCTTTTTCATTTATGTATACCAGTGCCTTCGGAATATGTTTTCTCCCCTTTTCTTGTCTAGATACTAAAGCATCTGCTGTATTAATTAAATTGCATTTAAATTTAAAAATTTGTTCGGTTCTGTCATATATAGAGATTATATTTAAAACATTTTTATTAGATTGTTCATTTTGTTGTTTAATGTCATCTACTTTGTAGAGTGTTTGTAAAGTTTTAAAATTTGTTATTAACTGCTCATTTTTTAAATCGACCATACATTGATAATGTTCTAAGAATTCAAAACCTAAAATTTCATCAAAATCGATATCTAAATTATAATTAAATGCTTTATGAGAGTTCCCTGTATTAAAAGGCATAAATTCTCAGAATTGTCTTTTAAAATTGTTCTCGGTGTTTTTTTTTAATTGATAAACAAGCTCCGGTGGCAATCAGTAGTTTAAACCTGTCCCTTTAATATAAAATAAATTTTTCAATTAACTGCAAGTAAAGAATTTAAATAAACGTTTGTTCTGGGAAGTTCACGGAATTACTCAGGTCATCTAGATTGATCTCTGTTTTCTATTTCAGATAGAGTTTGAATTTGGTTTGCTGTTTTTTTGCGAAGGTTGGATTTGATCCTTTATTTGGGGTAAAGTTTTAATTATGTCTAATGGGTGGCATAAGAAAATCCTCGCCATTTTCTTGTTCACTATATTCAGATTAGCTATAATCGTTATTATCGAAACCATCGTAATTTTGATAATTATTATAATTGTCATTAAATTGGGAATATTCATTCGCATTGACAAAATGAGCCCTAGATCTCCATTTTGAGAAAAATTTGGGTTTATCTGAAAATTAGAATTTCCTTGAATCACTGATGGACATAATTGGAAATTATTTGATCATTGTTGCGCACGACATTCATTTGTAAAATGATCGATTCGGCCACAAGATAAACATTTTGAAAGATGAAAATTCGCTCTTCTTATTGACTGATTATTTTTTTGGTACATTCGCAGTATTTAATATATTGTAACGAGCAAATTTTATAGGCGACGTAACTTTGGAGAGGCGAGGACGTGACAACCTTGCAAGGCGAGTGGTGCACAGCGGCAGTGTGGAGTCATGAAGTGATGTAATTAGGATGACGGGACCGGGACTTGTTGAGGTTTAAAGTTCAAGGTAAAAATATTAGTGGCGGTAATACCCCTGTCAGACTAGAGACCGCCAAAGGAATGAGTCTGAGCCCTAGGTGGTAGATGCCTAAGCCTACTCGCATCGTCCGGTGAAAGACCACCCCACCAGAATTGGGAAGCGCTAAATGGTCTTCCCAAATCACGTTCCGCTTCCGCGCTGGTGGTCCCGGGTTCCACAGTAGGAATATATGGACATGATGGTGCTTCCAGGATCAAAATATTCCGGAAGTAAACTCCCCGGCCATTCGGATCTCCGGGCGCTGGGTGGCCCTGGGAGCCCTTCATTCCGCACTTCACAGACAGCAAAGATACCGAACCGAAAAATAGATTTCTGCAACATAAGAGGCCTAAATACAAACATAAATTCGGTACACCAACATCTACAAGCAAATAGACCACACATA
>MU182173.1:50227-69303 GCA_016904865.1 Pissodes strobi | reverse complement strand
AAACATTTGCCAATGAATTAAAATAAAAGACGAAAATATGAAAAAAATTATAAGATATCTATGTTGTACTGACATTAGTAGAATTAAAAAAACTCAAAACTGCTAGGTGCGAACTTGTCTCACAGGCCGGCTCGGTCTATTAGCATGCTTATTGGCACTAAAGAAAAGACCGGCGGCGCTCGGGAACCTTTAAACGATCTCGGTCTTATAGACCGAGTTGGCGTGTGCGAACCGTTTTATCTCGGTCTATAGGACCGAGTTTTAATAGTTGGAACACTTTGTTCTCGGTCCTATAGACCGTGACGGCAGGGAACGTGTTAAAGTTGAAGTACTTTTTTAGCTATTCCATAATAAATGGACGCAGTGTATTTAGCCGCCTTCAAATTCAGGCATAATAGAAACTAATTCAGACAGTTTATATGGTTCATATTCTTGTTCTTGTTGCGTTTTCTTTTGAGGCGCTCCATCATTATTATCCATGTTGTTCAATATTTTATTTTCTATATACCTATAATCAAAATTTGGTAATTTAGTCTGAATTACTTGAAACTATTATTTTTTTTTATATTCCGTAAATTTACAATATAATTGACAATTTATTATTTAACGATTAGCAGTATAATCCTTTTTTAATATTTAAATATATTTTAATTAGTAAAATATTTAAATGTCGAACGGATATTATTGGTTTAGCCGAATAATTGCGTTTTATTTATTATAATTAATAACGAGATGATTCAATATTAACTTAGAAGATTTGCAGAAACATAAGTTAGTTTTGTTCTCTTGTGATGACTACTAGGGGCTTCACCAGGTGTTCATAATCCGTAGCTGCTGTCGAGACACACTAATTTACTGTTTCATTCAAATTCTTATTTAAGGATCCCGATGCCAATGAGCATACGCGTGTTTTGCGTTACTTTTGCCAGAGCCTGGTTTCTTCTTAATTCTACTTTTTCTTCTTATTTTCTTTATACTTTATTTCTTATTTTCCTTATTCTCCGTTTCTTATTTTCTTTATTTCTTCTTATCTCTTAGGTTCCTTTATGGATGGAGGATAGGAATTCATCGTCGCTATTGAGCGTTTTGCGTGTTCTGTACTACGTTTGCCAGATCCTTTTTTTATCTTTGACACACACGAAATGAATATCCCGTACCACTCAACGAGTATGTGGAGTTGATGGTGGACGTTGGATTTCAAGCGCTGTAGGGTGTAGTTTTCGGGAAAGATGTTACTCGGACGGTCATTCCACAGCGAAGCAGTCCTCCAGAAAAAAAGAGTCCCGTAAGAGCGACATCAGAGGTGTTCGTAACGGTATCGCATGCTGTTGTGCAGCTTATGTCTTACGGGTGATTCTGTTTAGTACAACTCTGGGCGGAGTATGAATCGTAAATAGATAGGCCCGCCACTTTTCCTGGACGTTCAATGCTATCAAGGTCTTTAGTCAACCCTGGGCCATCCTCAAGATATCCTGCTCGCCTCTGTATGGAGACCAATGTCTCGAGCGGGTGCCGAGCTCCACAGATGGGAATAATGTTCCAGAAATGGTTCTATCTGGGCAGTAAGAGCAGATGTGGTGTAGGTATAACTTTTTTTGGTCTATAGAGTGCTCCTAGCTTTTGAGCTGCTGTCTTGGGGATTTTGGCTCCTTGGTTACGCCAAGACATGTTGTTTTCTACGTTGACGCCCAGCAAGGTTATGGATGAGGCCAGAGTCAGCGTTTGTCCTGTCCTTGATAAGTCAGGACCTGCAGTATTTGCTTTTTTTGTTTGAGTCTTTCCTGTGTTAAACTGGACATTGTTTTCCTCACCTGATTCCACGATGGCGTTTATATCCTCATTGATGGCAGTAATCAGATTTTCTTGCTTACGTTGAGAACGAGCAGCGGCCATTGGAGTCTGCAAGTCAGGAGATCTCCCGTTGATCTGTGCTTACAGCAGCCATACTGGCTATCGCTTATGATGTCTGCCGACTCGAGAGATATTAAGAATTGGTTGCACGCTTTTAAAGACAAAAATCCTTTAGCTATCTGGTTCAGTGGCCTTGTTAGTGTCTAGGCCTTTGAGCATTCGTTTCACTTCGCGTTGGCGAAATACCAGACCTGGAATTGAGGAATTTACTCTCGGGATAGTTGGGGTAGTCTTTCCTTGAGGATCTAATTATTTCGGCATGAATGTTTGATTTTTTTTGGTCGTTTCCGCTATTGAGTCATCATATATGTTCAGTGGTGTGCTTAACGTCTTTGAGAAACCCTGATTGACAGCTTTGGCAACTAAGCCAAAGGATCTCGATCCGTTAGGATAGTTAAGGAGCTTGTTCTTGATCTGCTAGTTATATCCCTCCTTGCTCGTCAATGGTCAGCTTACACTGGTTTATAGTCGTGATGAATATGTTCCGATTATCGGTTGTCGGATCTCGGCGCCATAGGTGACATTCTTAGCATTGAGCGCTCTTGAGAAGTTTTTTTTAAACCATGATTTACTGTTTGTGATACGTTTTATAGAAGAGGAGATGAATGCTTCCATACCAGCTAGGATAACCTGAGTTATCTCATTAGCAGATTCAGCAGTGTTTTAGCAGAGCTCTCTCCAAGAAAAAGAGAGATAAAACCCGCGAACGTCACTCCTCTTTGCAGATTTGTAGCGCCAAACGTTTCGGGATACATTTGGCTCTTGTGTTTTGTTAGCAAGTTCACAGGCTGCGGAGATAAGATTGTGGTCTGATGAGCCCAACGGAGGTTGGATGGTTACGGTATAGAGGTCAGGATTAGTTGTTAAGATTAGACCCAGGACAGTAGCAAAGTCCCTTTGACGCTAAGGGATCCTGGTAGGTTCGCTAACCAGCTGAGTAAGTCCGTAACTATTAGCAAAAGTTTTAGCTTCTTGTCCTTCATCGTCGTTTTTCTTGAAGTGTTTCAGCCAGTCGATGTTATGTACGTTGAATTTTCCTACTATGACAATTTCTTCCGTTGGATAGTTCATCTGCAGACAATCAATTTGACTGCCAAGATTTGAAAAGGCCATTTATATCGACATTTACTAGTGGTCAGCAACAAATGAATTTGGTTGCTCCATATGTGCTTAATTTGAACCAGATCACATCGCAGTCCTTAGGTTTGTATGTTTCTTCTCATTGGCCACATAAATCGTCTCGTACAAAAAGAGCTAATCCATAGTTATGTCGAAATAGATCGTATCTGGGTATATTTATGTGAACATGAGTAGTGCTTGATTTCACTTTTGTTTCTGATAGGGCTAAAATATGAGGCTTACTTGATGTTAAGTGCTGGTGAACCTAGTTAATATTCATGTTGATGACTTAGAATTATTTAGTCCAATCGCAGTCTATTTTGTGTCCTAGATGAGATCAGGCTGGAGGCTGGCCTGCGTGGACATCACTTCCAGGCCAACCTCCAGCCGGATTTCCGAATGTAAGGCTCTTTTACCTTCGGAGTATTTTAATATGGGAGGCGGCATCATGCATTATTTCTCATTTCCACCCTGGGAACCGTATCACAGTGGCAATGACGAAACATGAACTAGATGTCATTTCACGCCACCTATACCAATGTGGTGGTCATTTACCGGGCGATGCGGGTGGACCACATCTTCCACCTACCCACTGCGCCAATTTGGACACATTTTGATCGTAACTGCCGCAGTGAATTTGCTGAAATCATGATGGAAAATATCGACGAAGAGCCTAATTTTGAACACACAATTTTATTTTGCAACGAGGCTACTTTTTTCTTAATTGGTCAAGTAAATCGGCACAATTGCATTTGGTCTAGACATAGTCCCCATTGGATGGGAGAGTATACAATACCCGGAGAAAGTTAATGTGTGGGCGGAAATATCGGGCAACAGTATTATCGGACACTTTTTTTATAGAAAGTATATTAACAGGACAAAAGTATATAAAGCTCCTTAGAGAACTATTGTGCCTGCCATCCAACAAAATATAAATATACGTGAAATCTGGTATCAACATGACGGTGCTCCGCTCGATTAGTCAAGGGAAGCTATGCAGTTTCTGAACAATTTCCAGGAAGGTTAATTGGAAGACGTGATGCGTTGGAATGGCCATCTCGATCCCCTGATATGACCCCACTGGACTTCTTCTTTTGGGATCATACGATGAACCAGATCGACCAGAAAATTTGAATGAACTCTGCGAAAGAATCCGCGCTAAAGCAGTTCTTATAAAATCGGGCATATTGAACAACACACTTGGGGAGTTTTATGATCGACTGGGATTTTGTCTGACCAATAACGAAGCACACTTTAAACATTTAATTAAAAAATAGTGTCGTTAAAATATTATTTCCTGTTGCGTATTAATCTTTTATTAATTTAATTGTTTAATCATTGTGTTAGTTTAATCTCATTCCTATCTTAGCGTTAGCTATTGTTGTTTTATCGTTTCTGTGTCGCCTGATCAAACCCAACTAGCAAATATAGCTCCCAGTCCTTTTTAAAATGTCACTGCCCCTAAAGTATAGTTCCTAGACCCACCCTGCCACTTAAAATGTTACTCTATAAGGAATAGTCATTTTGAAGTATATTTCGAGAGTGACCGGTTAGTGCCTACCATAAAAGTGGAAAATGAACACCCGGATTGCTAGTGGCAAACATGTAATTTAAAGAAGTGGCTGGAACTACCCGATTCTTCGAATATGACACCATAAAAGACCAAAAACTTTATAGTCACTAACAAGTGCTACCATAATGCCTCCATTAAGTTTTTGTTACTTTATAGTAACAATTTAAGATTTAAGTTACGGAGCAGTCGCGGCCACGACACCTAGTTACTTCTAATTTATAGTAGCATTGAAAGTATCAAAATGGTTACTGCTATCTTTCTAGGTCACTATAAACTTATTGTTTCTATAAAGTAGCCTCTGGGTAGTTACAATTGTCACTTTATCAATTCGAAGATTTTAAAGTTCCAAATTGGTAGGGTTGGCCTAATATATTATTACTCTCGGTACTTTGTGGAGGCATATGGAACTATAAAGTATTTTTCGGATTAAACGGCCATAATTTTTTCATTACTTTTCAGACGAACAGCCAAGTGACTCAAACATTTTGCGTTTTCAAGCTAAATATACCTATACTGAAGCTTTTTTCCTTAGTTATTTTGTTATTTTTGACGGTGGACTAATATATTAGTAGTTTCACGCCAGTTTCAAGCATTCATATTCACCAGTAGGCTACTTTATAGTAACACATCATAGCAACTCTTTTAGTGGCAAAAACTACTCAAGACACTACCCGGTTACTTAAAATATTTCCCTTTTTGGTCGCAGTTACTTAGCAGCCGATCGATGGTCACCGCCCACTTTGTAGTGGCTTTGATAGTAGCAGTTACGTATCAGCCACCATAAATGCTAGTTGGGAAGGATCTACCTCTGGTAGAACTTGGACCAGTTCCAAGCCCGTATAAAGTGTAAGAAGAAGCAACCAAAACCTTAAATAAAAAAAAATCAACCCAGTGTTTTTGAAAAATCTGGAGCTTTAGAGCGAACGGAACTCCATGTTAGAATAACATATCAGTTTTCCAACTTTACTATTACTTCTTTTATTTCAAATCAGCCCTGTGAAAATTTTAGATTTTACTAAATTTGGCTCAACCAATCCATCTCTATAAAAATAAATGGGGAATACTACGTATAGCGCAAAACTGGAAAATCTGCCAACAATGTCGAGACTATTGGTCAATTCGGCATACGCAAAAATACTCAGATACTGTTTTTTGTAAATGCAACTTTAGCGATTTTGAAGATATTTAAGCGTTCCGGTACTTTTTACTAAAAATGCGTTACATCTCAGTAATTAAAATTCAAATAAAATTTTTGAAAATTTGGGTTAAAAACAAATAGGGCGCTCCATTTAAGATATCAAAATGACTAAGGGTAGCGCAGAACTGGGAAATCTGGCATCAGTGCCCATATCATGGTTCCCTCCTGCATGCTGGAAAGTCCCAGGTACCAAATTTTGTAAATGCAGCTTTAACGATTTTGAAGATATCTGTGCGTTTCGGTACACCCAGTATTTTTTACTAACCCTGTATAAACTGGGCGTGGTCTTGATATTTATATATAATTCACAAACTACTTTAAATTTCATTTCTGTCGGTTGAACAGAGAAAAAATAACTAATGCTAGGGAAAGTACTAAATGCCGTTTCTAAACTAAAGTACAGTTTTTGATGATATATTTTAATTTATCACGCCGCAACGCCCAGCTATTTTTTTTATAATTAACAAGTTAATTTGGCGAGTTTTTGGAATTGGTATCTAATATCAATGTGCCCAATTAAGCTTACTTTATTCGGATGTACCTATTATATACATGCATAAAAAGTAAATAAATATAACTAAATTCCCTCTTTTTAATTAGAAAGCACAGTTTTGATTAAACACATATACGAACTGTATGTATGTAGTATCAGATATTGAAATTCACGGCTGGATAAATTTTGATAACTCGTCGATTTTTGCCAATATTTGACGAAAAGTAAATATTAAAAATATCTGATTTTATTTTGCGAAAATTGATACATATGGAATAAAATTCGTCCATTCGCCGTTATTATTTATTTCAAAAGATACTTTGCTATATTCGAAACGAAAAAATTCATCCAGAATAAAAAGTAATAAACGAAAATGCGAAATAGGGTAGGATAATGTAATTGAAATTTCGTTGATTTTTGCAATATAACGTAGTGAAGTTACATGATAGTACAGGAAGGATGGATTTTTTTTTAATTTCCGCTATCGAAGATGCAATAAAGATCTAGAAAATCCTATTAGTTACCGCTATTCGTTCTTGTGACCTAAAAATGTAAGCACCCAAATTTATTTTTTTAAGTAGTAATACATGTAGGTACTCTTTTGCATAGCTCATAGAATTAAACCAAATTCAATTTTTTTCGGTGAATAAAAGCTTTTGACAAAAGATATAAAATTTCCAGTACGTATTTAATATTGTAGCGTTTATAGTGATATCTAAAAATCGAAACGTTGCGCGTTGCTTAGAAAATAATGCACTCCATTAAACTCCGTAAAAAGTGCCTTAAGAAAGTGCTCTTAATTTTTTTATATTTCTTTGATTAACTTCACAAACCGATCTTGCATCAGGAAATTTTGGACACCCTATACAGGGTGACTGGAATTCGAGTCTATGTATGGGGGGATCTCGAAAACCGTAAGAGATTCAATGTCGGTTAAATTGGGACAAAATTGCGCATTTAGGTGCCTAATAATATGTCATTTAGAAAGTTTTAAAATTCCGAGTATTTCCGTAGATATCCGGAAAAAAACCAAAATATTGAAAAGTCGTGTTATTTTTTTTCACAAGCTTATTTCAAGACGAATTTCAAATTGAATTGCACTTTTGCATTGCCTCTCTCCGCTCTATCCAATGATAGTATCCAGTTTGGAATCCGACGTTTCGTCTTCAAGGGGTCATCATAAATATCCTTTTTTTAAATACGAACTTTTTTTGTTATTTTTCACGTGATAGTGGCGTTATTAATATGAATATGTGTTTTTTTTATTATTTACTTTATTTTATTTTTAATTTTCTTTTAAAATACTTATTTTGCTTTGACGTAATTTTAAATAATATATGCTACTTTTGAAAGTTCTATATTCTATAAAAATCTTTTAATTCGATTTTTTGTGTTGAGTAGAAAATTAGAGGTTTTATTTTTAATAAAAAAAAAAATAGTAAAATTGAATATACAGGTTTTTATCCCAACGCAAAATGAATAAGAAAATATAAAAAAAAACAAAAAAAAATAAAAACGCACATTCTTATTAATAAAGCCAATATCAGCTCAAAAACAATGAAATTGAATTCGTATTTAAAAAAAGAAAGTTAATGATGATCCTTTGAAGACAAAACGTCGGATTCTACTGAATACCACCATGGGATAGAGCGGAAAAAGTGGCAATGCAAAAGTGAAACTCAATTTGAAATTCGTTTTGCTCAGTATAAAAATAAAACGATTTTTCAATATTTCGTTGTTTTTTTCCGGATATCTGTGGAAATTCTCGAAATTTTAAAGCTCTCTAAATGACATATCGTTAGGCACCTAAGTGAGCAATTTTGCCTTAATTTGATTGACACTGTATCTCTTACGATTTTCGAGTTCTCCATGGAGCGACTCTGTAGAGGGTTTCTTTCTTATATTTTAACCAAGGAGCAAGGAAAAACTACAGAACTTACACGCTGACTTAAGAAATACGTCAAAGAAAATATGCTCGGGTATATAGGTGAGCGAAAAACGTATAACAAAGCAAATTTGTAAATTTTTCGGTGGTAGTAAGAGTGCATTTAATTTTTCCTAGTTCTTACGTAATTTAGTTTAACAAATACAATGAGAGTTAGTGGTTTTAAAAATCCGAGTCGACGCGACAAGGTTTTTTCCATTTGCGCGAATCCTATTTGTTGAACCAAATTACTTAGAAATGACTATTTCGATTTTTCCATAAGAAAAATTAAAAACATGTTCTTATGCACGAGGGATATTTTGTAAGATTATTTCTTATTTCATCAGTCAAGAGAACAGAAGATCGTGCCATTTTAATTATTTCTGCTGACGAATAAGAATTTTGTCCCGATAGGTCCAGCCAAAGACATTTAACCTGAAGAGACGGGACAAATGGTTCTTTGTTTTCCCCCAACATTGAGGCACATTCTATGGTCGATAGATGTAGCGTTGCCAAATTTTAAGTTTACGAGGTACTGTACATACTTTTTTCATATTAAATTATAACACTAAATACTTATTTTTCCCATTTTTGATTCATCAAAAACCGGTTCTGAAGTTCTTACATGTCAATCTGACAATGCCGCTTCCCTTGGTTCCGCCTTGTTTTACCCCCAAAATATTTATAGTATGCACGTAGTAAAGTAACTGCACCAATAGATTGAGAGCATTGGAGGTCGACGACCGACGGCTCTTCCCCATTCGATAAGTATACTAACTTGGTAACGTTTCAAAACCAGTGAAGGCACTGCTGTAAATATGTTTTAGTAGGTATTTAATAGAAGAAAATAGTTATTAAGCTACTTTTTGAATATGTCATTAACCAGATATTTGTCATGTTTGTATGTTTTTAAATAAAATTTGTATACTTCAGTTCCTTTTTATTTGTCTCAAAAATAATGATAAGCAATTTATTTTTAGGCTAGCAGTGGTATGATTTAATTTTTCGTTTAATCATTGAGAGCAGAAAAACCCTATGTGTCACAAAAACGTTTAAATCGGGATAAAATTGCGTATTTTTGGTATCTCATAAATTTCGTGTTCAAATTTGAAATTATTCAGGAAATAAGTTTTCGGAAATTTTATTTCATTATTAGCTGCTGAATAGTATATTATGCAATGACCATTCATTGCAAATATATGTTGAATATACTTTTTTCTACGACTGCCCTGAAAATAGACAAAAACGCACTAACAACTGCTCTTGAAAACTGGACATTTCAAACATCGTGTGAAAAGTATATTTTGCACACGGCGTGTGCAAAGTATACTTTTCACATTCACACGCTTATTCGGGTATTTAGATTAAAGGGCTTCGTCTCCGTTTTAGAGCTTCGCCCTCAAAGGTCCCATTAGCAGACCTCTAAAAAAGGAGGCCTAATTATAGGGCTTCACCCCCCGGGAGCCCTTTTGCAAAACTGTAGAAAATGGAACTCTTATACCAGAGGCCCCCTTTTAAGACTTGGGGCCCCATTTTGGGGCTTCGCCCCCCGGGGGGCTCCATTGCGAAATCTGTAAAAAATGGGACTCCCGAACCATAGGCCCCATTCTAGGGTTTCGCCCCCCTGGGGCCCCATTTTAGCGCTTCGCCCTCGGAGCCTATTTTTCAAAATATTTGGAAAATAGGGACCCCACTCCGTTGGCCCCATTTTAGGACTGTGCCCCTAGTTATAGTATCTCTTTCTCACGTAGCTTCTTTCATTAGGAATAAAATTTTCTGATAAATCAATAATAAAAATGTTTCCCATATAGCATGTAATTTTCTACCACACTCCCAGTGGGGCACCCTGTATGTAGCAGTCGTAGAAAAAGTATAGTGTGCTACACGTGCTGAAAAGACTTTTTACACTCATGAGACTTTATGACACTCGCTTACGGCTCGTGTCACCAAACTGTCTCAATCGTGTGAAAAGTCTTATTTTCAGCACTTGTTGCACAATATACTATTTCTATTTTGGTATCATAAAGAAGTCTTTTCGATACGCAAAGTTGTGTCGAAAAGAAGCTCTTTTCGACACTATTTTTGATGACTGGTTGCTATGATATTAACAAAATTGTGCAATGTCAAAGCTCACTAGCAAATATTTTGACACCGTTTTGAATGGGATTCCTAATAATACAGACGTCAAAAGAAACAAGATGGCCGTCCAACTTTATCGCGACTTGAATAAATAAATGTTTTTCTACAGCCGCGCGCAAAATAACTAATTACTAAATTGAAATGAAATCGCAAAATCGACGAACGCCGTGGATCCTTATTTTGCGCTCTAGCGCGAACATGGAAAAGAAAAATCTCACTTTTTTCATCGAGTGTGCTATGAATGGTCATGGAAACCGAAGATAAATAAATGACGGTCGTGCGTTTGTTACAGTTTGTTGCTGGCACTGCTGTTCTAAATATGCACGAAGCCCGAGTATAATATGTCAAAACTGACAGTCATTTGCAAAATTCAGAATAAGTATAGAGAAAAATGTGAATTTAATTTTAAAAAATGCGGCTGTAGAAAAAGTTCTGTGTGTTTTTCGAGCGCAAAGTAAGATTGCCGTTTACTGCGCGACGTGTAGCTTTTTTGTATTTCGTGAGTGATTTCCTATAAATATTTTTTATAAACTTTATATCAAAGTAACGATGTATGCAAAATCTCTAGCTATTATCATCCGAACGTGAGTTTCCACAAGTAAGTAAAAGTAAATGAAACACAATAGTACAGTGGGCACCATTTTGTGATGTGATTAATTAATATTTTATAATACTTACCTATGTATGTGATATTAATGGATAATCTGATATGTTTGCAGTCATTTACCAACCTCTATTAAATAATTTTTGAAGTGAATACTTCTTTGGTTTCATCGCAGTGGTTTTGCACGGACACGGAAAAATTTCGTGACACAGCAAAATAACTATTTTGTGTTAACTAACCTTCAGAACCCATATCTAACCCAAACTAACTCAATCTAACCCACACACTATAAATAAAACATAAATATATTTTAAATAATGCACTCGAATAAATACTATCGTTTCAATTACTTTATTGAAATTATTATTATGATGGACTCACATTTTGAAAGTCTACGTCTATGAACTGTCCTTGCTTTCGTTCAGGCGGGGGCGGGCAATACTACATTTAGTAGTGGGGACGAAGTTTGACAAAAGTTTGTACACCATACATAAAAATATAAGGAGGCGGGACAATCGTTTTGTTGATATTTTTGCAAGATTTCGGATTTTTATGAATGAGTTGTCGGGTCTCTTTAGGTTAAATGTTTTTGGGTCCAGCCACACATAAATCGATTGGTTGAAATTAATGCAAGGGTCATAATCAATAAAGTACACCTTATATTAAATTGCCAGAATCTATGTATAAACTCTCAAAAATTTGCTACCCCAAACTTTGGGTTGGTAATTGTTTTTTGAGATTCTGACCCTTGAAAGTTGACATTTTGGAAACTTTGACAAAAGAAAGTAATCGTGAGACGCATTACATTGCATGCAGTTGATGGACACATCTCAGACACATTCAACATTAATGCGGGAGTACCTCAGAGCGCAATACTTGTATTAGCTATATTCCTCATCTATATTAATGACTTGACTACCGAAACCTGTTTCAGATTTGCAGATGACAGTACCCTTGTATCACAATTTAGATCAGAAAAACCTTTACCAGCAACTGATACTTGCAGACACTGCAGACAGAAGCAGATTACATTTATTCCAAACTTGGTGGACTGTATGCCGAGAAGGCCATCAGACTGCTGCGAGTACGAGGTGGACCTACTCGTCACTAATTCACTATTTAATATTATGTAACTCTGTTTTTGAACATTTAACTGTAAGCTGTTTTGTTTCATAGCTTGATTATCTGCTAGTTTTAAATTTGTACTTCGTGCCGTTCTATTGAAGCTAAAAATAAAAAAAATGTTTAAATTGAAATGGTAATTTTAAAAAACATGGACTTTTTGAAAATACCTTGTAACTTTTCTCCAAACAAAAAACAAATTAGAAAACCGACAAATACGTTTCGAGATATCGAATGCGCTGGAATTACTATTGCAACAGGTGCACATAATTACAATTTTACATTTTTACATTGTATTCTTTCACACCCTGTATCACACTGAAAAGATGTATTTTTATTAATAGTCACATCAAGCTATTGCCTTAAGAAATACTGGACTTTCAGAATCTTCTTCTACACTATGAAAATAAAATTAGCTGTATCGATTAATTACGCGAGCAGTTTATATTAGGTTGAAACCCAATAAAGTTTGCACGCATAGTCTATATTCTACAGAAATCTATTCCTGCTCTGTTATTTATTATCTAATTTTACTGCCGAACACAACCTACAGCGGATACATACAGTGAAGCAGAAATAATTTATACTAAATGCACTGGAAACGCATCGCACCAGGTCGGTTTTATTACTGGATTCTGCTCGGTGTTTTACGGCCACGTAAAAATAAATTACAGTTTGACTAAGAAAAGATCGGCGGTCATAAAAAAGTCGCCCTCAAAATTTCACAAATTCTAGGGCGAAATAGACGTCTCGGCTTTAAGAACTTATTTCACCCCGCGAGAACGATTCTTAATGTCGAGAACATTAGTTTGAAACTTCGATAAAGTAAGAACTTAAATTAAGGAATTATGGTTCGTGGAATTTCCTAATCAAGTTCCGGTTTCCATTGAGGGTATATTTATATTATTTTTTTTAGCGCGGGCCGTAGGGATATCTTTGTAACTTTTCAACCTCCGATTGTTACCTTATCTGAGAACGAATATAAGCCACATAAAATAGGGATATAATTTTACTTGTAGTCCATCTAAGATTTTTCCGAAATAATATATATATTAAAGAGAAAGACCTCGATATGTTCCTTTATTAAATCTGTGTGGCTGAAAAATTAAAAACAAATATATAATAGGCTTAAATGAAAAAAAAAATTAAAAATATATCAAATTTTCTTACTTCGTATGATTTAACTGTATTTCAATATATAAATCACTTATATCATTCTTTCAAAAAATAATTCGCTGCTCAATTACAAAACATGCTTGATCGTATTTTAACATATAAATTATGGTTGATTTGGCCGACGGTGACGCGATGAGTTAGTTTATGCATATTCAATTTCTTATATCGTGTTACATGTTTTGTGAAATTCGTGAACGTTCTTTTGTAAATTCATCCACATTACTCCAATCATATACATTAAAATTAATTTCCTGTGTGGCAAATCATTTTACTTTCCGACGCTTATGCGTATCTTAATATGTAAAGCAACCTCGATCTCATCCATATATTTCAAATTCAAATGCTTCGCTATACCACACATAAAATTTTGCTTTTTAGGCCCTATTCCATGGCAACATTTGGTTTAAATACTTTGCTAGAGAGTGTCCTAAAACTCTTTCAAACTCACTGAAAAAATCGAGGTATGATCAGAATGCTTAATGTTTTATGGGCTTTTGCTTTTACTAAAAGAAGTGACGGCTGCTCGCTTTTTAAGACACTTTTCTGGCCCGTTTGTCATATTTTTAATTAACAAAATATTTGGTTCTTAAATTGTTGCTTTATTTTGTGTAACCCCCAAAACACTGTTACGGTTGCCTCGTAACTTCTCAACCGTGCTTTCATGTCATTTTATGAGTGTTAATAATCGGGGTAGCGACAAGGGTAAAATTATTTTGTTAACGATTTTCGTTTCGAAGTAGATATTTATGCAATAGAAAAGGTCTTGTGTCAAAGATATATTATTGAAACTCAGTTAGGTTAAAATAAGCCTAAAATATAAAAAGACACGTAGATTTGTCGTACAACAGTAACTCCATTTTGGACTACAGCCAAATTTAGGGGCACGACAATTGAAGATGGGAACACAAAAACACATATAGATGAATACTATTAGTAGGCAAGTAGTAAACAAGTAGTCAACAATAAGAGAAATAGAGGTACGTGAAGATAAATAAATAGAATATATGAATACATCGCGAAAATTGCATAATAGTTTGTTATTGCAGGATTGTGTTGCAATTTCTCATCAAAAAATCAGAAAATATATTAATAAAAGCACAGCACATATTGAAATTTTACGAGCTTAAACAACAAGGAGGATTCGGCTGCACGTTTCAAAAATTACTAGATAGAAATAATAAGTATATTGTGATATACCCTGGATTTTTTCAATATACAGCTTTATTTCATGTTTCTCAAATTTTCCCGACATCTTTTTTTTTTATGTTTGGCACATATCCAAAAGGGAAATCCTATATCACTCAACAAGCGGTGCGTGTGCGGAGATGACGACGGACGTTGCACTTGAAGTGCTGTAGATTGTAGTTTTCGGGAAAGACGGTACTCGGAAATCAAATCTAAAAGAGCGGGGCAGTCTTCCAGAAAAAGGAGTCTCGTAAGAGCTCCGTCCTAGGTGTTCTCAACTGAATCGTATGTTGATGAGCAGTTTGTGCCTGGCTTGTGTTTCTGTTTGGCACAACTCTGTGCCGAATCATAAGTGCCAGCTCGTTCGAACACATTCCGTAGTAGAATCGATAGTAAAGAAATAGGTCCGCCACTTCTCTTTGATATTCAAGGCTACTAAGGTCTTCCACAAGAAGGCCTGCTCTCTTCTGTGTGGATTGCAATATCTTGAGCAAGTGGTTGGGGTTCAGATGGTCTTATCTGAGCAATATAGAATATTAGGAGTTGATGAGGTGTATACAACTTTTGTTTCTTTCTAGAATTCTAGCTTTTGTGCTGCTATCTTGGCGATTTTGGTGACTTGATTACGTCAAGAGAAGACGAGTTGTTTTTTATGTTGACGCCCAGTAACCTTATGGATGAGGCCAGAGTTAGTGTTTGTCCTGCCATTGATAAGTCAGGTCCTGCAAAGTTTGTTTTTTTTTTAGAAGAAAGCTGCTTGAGTTTTTTCTACTTTAAACTGGACATTGTTTTCCTCATCCCAATCCACGATGCCGTTCATATCCTCATCGATGGCAACAACCTGATTTTGTCGCTCGCGTTGGGAAGGAGCAGCGGTCCTTGGGGTCTGCGACATGAATGAGGATACAAGAGTACTGTTGTATGCAAAGCTGTAAATATAATTGTTTGTCCTGTCTAGTAAATCATTAATATAGAGTAGAAATAGTGTGGGAGATAATATACACCCTTGGGGAACTTCGACATTGATTTTAAATTGCTCCGAGAGAAGTCCATCAATATCAACTCGGAGGCTTCGATCCCTTAAGAAATTGTAACGCCATAAAAGCAATGCTGGTGATAGGTAGTATGTTGTCAATTTGCTTAACAATCCATCATGCCACAGTTTATCAAATGCTTTGGATATATCAAGAGCCACTGCACGAGATTCGCCGTAGCTCTCTATAGGATTGGACCACAGGTAGGTCCCGTAAGTCAGGGGATCTCCCGTTATGATGCTTGCCGAGATATTTTAAGAGCTGTTCGTTGCTCAGTTTCTCCATGACTTTGGACATGATGGGAACTAAGGCAATTGGATGGTAGTTCTTTGGATTCGTTTTCTTACCTTTCTTCGGGATTAGTTGCACCTGAGCGCCTTTCCAGCTAGAAGGGAAGCTTGCAGTTCTGTATGATTGGGAAGAAAACCTGCAAAGTGGAGCTGTTAGTTCAGCAGCACATCACTTAAGCACTATTGCGGGAACGCCATCCGGTCCTGTGGTCTTGTTAGTATCTAGGATTTTGAATATTCGTTTCACTTCGCGTTGGCGCAATACCAGAACCTGCACTGTGGAATTAACTCCCGGGAGGAGTCGTTCCTTGAAGATCTAAGGTAGAATGGGGGCATATAAGCATAAGCATATTTATTTTCAAAAATTACAATGGTTCCTTATCGCTATTCTAAACTAATAGCTACCATACTAACTACAGAATTCCAAAGCAACAATTAAGCTATACTATAAACCGCCGCGCCGCTAGCTTGCACAGCAGATAGGGCAGCGTTCGAATAGAACGCAAAATCCAGTGGCAAATTTACATGGGCCGTGCCCTTCAATCATTTTGCGAGTGATTAGTTATCATGTAAGTTAGATTGATGGTTAGTGAATCTTTTGTTTCAGTTAGGGGATATATGTGAGGCCATTTCCCCGGGAAAACCACATGAAAAACCCTGGTTACCTTTGGACAAACACAGATATTTGGTATATACAGTATATACAAGAAAGAGTAGTTAGCTCATGTTAGAGGAGGTAGATCATAAGATTTGATTTATATATTATATTGCTCGATATCTTCCGAGAAAAATTTCAGGGTGGCCTGCATAATGGCTCTTTTATCGCCGGCGCAGGGATCTAATTGCTCTGCATAGGTCTCTAATGCGCTAAGAAGTTCAGACATATTTACAAGTGAGTTGATTATTTCAGTGACTCGTTTGAGTCTGCTGAAATCTTTTATTATAGGATCATTTGCCAAAGGATCTTGGGTACTTACATTATCATTTGCGCGAACACGATCACGGTCACTAACATTGCGCACTCGTTCACTAACGTTCTTCAAGGGGGGAAAGTTCCTATGGTTCCTCAAGGGGGGCTGCTGCTGACGGGCGTTTTGCATGCCGGTCTTGTCAGCAGCGGAGCTGGCTTGTAGGTCGTCTGCTGCCTGGGAGGCTGGAGCTGGTTGACTTTATATAGATAAACAGGGCAGCCAACATCAGTTGCACGATGATCACCGCCACAGTTTATGCATCTACCGACTTCTGAGTTACATTAAGTTATCTGATAAGGTCCAGAGCATTTACTGCAAATACAAGCCTTCTGGCAGTAAGTCTGTGCGTGTCCGTGCCCCTGGCACCGTTTACATTGCATTATTAGAATTAGGGCTTAACTAGGTAAAGTAAAATTAGGACATCATGGGAGTCTTTCTCATAAAGGTACGTTGTCGCACTGTATGAAAGGAGAGGGTGTGCATTTGTTGCCAGAGGAGTGTTTTCCTTTAAAGTACTTCGCACTGGAACAAGTTGTCGCTTATTTGGTTTACGCGCATTGTATACTAATGATTCTCTTCACAGAACTCTCAATCTAAAATTTGAAATTGGCACTTGATCTTGAAAAATAATTATTATCTCTTCGTCCAGTGCGAAGTACTTTAAAGGAAAATGCTCTTCAGGTACCAAATGGACACTCTCTTCTTACATACAGTGCTAAAATGTACCTTAATGAGAAAGGCTCCCACGCCACACTTCTCCATTCAGCGTCAAAATTTACCTTTTAAGGGAAACGTTCCATAAATCACTCCTTAAATAAGTCAGTTAAAATCAATAGTCAGTTATTTAAATCTAAATAAACTTAAATACGTCGATCAATAATAAACAAAGCAATAAAAAAAGGAAACACATTGACATGATAGAAGTAGATGGAGTTGTTTATGATTCTGTTGATACTATCTGTAGTAAATTAAACATATACTTTGTAGAAAGTGTGAAAAAAGTTGTGGCTACTATCGATCACATCTGAGTCAACACCACACTCTTCATTTTTTCCAGCTAATTGATTATAAACAATTGCAAGAAATCCTATTTAGTCTACCTAATAAACCAAGCCCTGATGACATATCAGCAGAGTTCCTTAAAAATACATTTCCAAATATTAAAGATCCATTATTAGATATCATAAATACTTCACTTGAAACTGGTAAGGTACCATCTTTGCTAAAAGTTTCAAATATAATTCCCATTCAAAAAGTTAAAGGTTCCATTAAAGCAGAGGACTTTCGACCTATTAATGTTTTGTCAACTGTCGAAAAAATTTTGGAGAGGGTTGTATATAATCAACTTAACGAGTTTCTTACGGTAAATAATATTTTAATAGAAAATCAATCAGGGTTTAGGAAAAAACATAGCTGTGAATCTGTGTTACAGCACATTCTCTATGAGTGGAAATATCTTTTAGATGATAATTATGCAATTGGAGCCGTTTTCTTGGATTTTAAACGTGCTTTTGAAACTATAGATAGAGCTAAGTTAATTTATAAATTGAAGAATTACGGTATAGTTGGGAGGGCACTGGACTGGTTGGTGAGTTACCTGGATCACAGAATGCAGGTGGCGGAAATTAATCGACAACTGTCGTCAGAAGTTTTGAATGATATTGGTGTGCCTCAGGGTAGTACCTTAGGTCGTTTATTGTTCATAGTTTTCATTAATGACATCACATTGGCCATTGAAAAATGTTCTCTGCATTTGTTTGCGGATGATATCCCTATATATTACTACTCAAAAGATCTAAATGACTTAGCTGATGCGATTGACCTTGATTTGGGTCACTTGTTGGGTTGGTTTAGTGGTAACTCTCTAAAATTAAATGCCGCAAAATCTAAATTTATGATTATTGGTAAGAAGAAAGTACATGGAGAAGACATTATGGGACACATTCAAGTAAGTGTAGGTAATGAAAATATAGAAATGGTTTCTGAACATAAATATCTTGGATTTATTATCGATAATACTTTATCATTTAATAATCACTTTGATTATATTATAGACAAAATTACAAAGAATATACATTTTTTATCTAGGTTTACAACTACATTATCACAATGGACCAAGGTGACTATACAGTGTGTCCAAAAAAGTATGCAACATATGGGAAACTTTTTTATTATTGGTTTCTCAGAAAATTTTATTCTTGATAAAAGTTGGTGCTTGCCCTAAAACAGTAAATGAGTATTTCAAGTTTTCCGTACTGCTTTTAGTGCGGGCGCAAATGTAATTTTTCCAAAATCGCGTCAAGAGTAAAGTACCTTAATTTATAAAGATACAGCAAA
>MU182173.1:29338-41443 GCA_016904865.1 Pissodes strobi | reverse complement strand
TTATTATTATTATTATTATTATTATTATTATTATTATTATTATTATTTTTATTATTTTTATTATTATTATTATTAATATTCTTTCTTTACAGAACCGCTGCCCATTATGTATGATAGGTTTAAATACCTTCAAAATCTTTAAAAAATCTGTGGGGAGGAAGCTCGAAAGTTCTATTCCGATCTTAAGGCTCCGAAACGAGCTGTGAAGCAGCCAAAGGGCGTTCTGAAACCGCAGCCTAACCAAAAAGCTAAGAAGTAAATCATTCGTTTTTCTCCAAACTGGGCAGTTAATTTGTAAATTTAGTTATATTTGTTTGTGTGATGAAGATATATTTTCGTTTAAAAAAATTACATATGAACAATAACTTCATATAATACCGAAAATTTTAACTGAATAGGACAAACAAGTATAACATATTGATTGTGATTTACCCTAATTTCAGAATATACGGCTTTATTTATCTCGAAAAGTTATAAGATTAAAAAACCCAAAAATTTATTGGCGACATCATTATCGGAGTCAGAGGTCGCATCGTCAAAGTCCCAATACAATTCAAATACCACTTTTCGTATCCGTCCCCATCGGGACATTTTCAAAGATAATAATGTTCCCCATATACCAGCTTCGTGTTAGTCTGAATTTTTAGCCGGATAACGAGACTTTTTCGCATCACTTCTTTTAGTATTATAGCCGCTTTCTCGATTCGTTTAGCATCTCAATTTATCGGCAAAGCTTAGAAGAATCGACTCTTATTGTTATCGATGCTTGGTTAAGATTCTTTAACCCTAACGAAGTTCGATTGGGCGAATTGAAAACTGCTTTCCCGTGATGTTCTATTATTTATATAGCCGTTTTTTTATAACATCAAATAATCATGTACAGCGTGTTTCACGTAAGTTGCCACTCGATTTTATTCCTGTATCATTTAGCCAGATTAAAAATTTATTAAAACCCAAACTTGTGTTTACCGAATATGACTCGAAAAAACAATTGAACAGCAAATAAAGAATATATCCGTACAAACTCATTTTGTCTGACTTCTATCACTCTGTATACTTTATAGTGGTTATTAATCTCTACTATGTATTCAAAAGACATTTATATAAATAGGCTATTAGCTAATTATAAAACCAATGGCAGGGTATTATTATGTTAGTCTAATATGAATCCAATAAGACAGATTGGTCGAAAAGCAGTATTGCATCACACTTTCCTTCCAACAAGATTACTGGAGTTGTCTTCATGTACGTCACTGGTAGGAATACATACGCGTTCATGAGGACTTTTAAACATTAGGCTGAAAATGTTAAAATGTGAATGGCTTCCAAGGACGCCAGATCTAAGTACATTGGATTTTTTAGTGGGAACATTTGAAGCCGATAATCAAGTAAGAAAAAACCAGCGAATTTGAAACTTTAATATAATCAAAACGTTGAGAGAAGATTTTAGGAAAGAAAATAAAAAGCTGTTCATGAATCAGTTTAAAATGTCTTAAGCTATTCCAGCACCTTTTCGCAATCAATTAGACAATTTATTTCTAAAATGGTTTGACTGATTGACCACAAGGGAGCTGGATCTAAGTTAGTTATTTTTTTTTCAGAAGGAATATTTAAAGACTGTATTGTAAAAGAGAAAACCAGCGAATATAAAATAAATAAAAAATATCTATTGAATTTTTTCATTGGGAACATTTGAAGCCGATAATCTAGTAAGTAAAAATCAGCGAATTTGAAACCTTAACATAATCAAAATATTGAGAGAAGATATTAGGAAAGAAAATAAAAAGTTTTTCTTGAATCAGTTAACGTTTCAACCTATACCAGCAAATTTTCGCAATTCTGTTAATTTTGTTTTCAACAGGAATGCTTAAAGACTGTATTATAAAAGAGAAAACGAGCAAATATGAAGAATTAAATATTATGTATTGGATTTTTTCAGTGGGAACATTTGAAGCCGATAATCTAGTAAGCGAATTTTGAAACTTTAATATAAAATATTGAGAGAAGATTTTAGGAAAGGAAATAAAAAGATGACTCCGTAATTTTTGTCAGCAGGAGTATTTGAAGGCTGTATTATAAAAGAGAAGCCAGCGAATTAAAAAAAAACAAAAAGAAACTATCTCAAACACACTCAAACTATAATATAATTGTAGCTATTAAAAAAATTGTAGGAAAAAAGTAAAAATAAGTTTAAAAAAAAGAGTTTTAAGCTACAAGTAAGCTATTATATCGTAACTTTGTTAATTTTTTTAGATTACGTATGTCAAAAAATATTGCCGAGCTTACATACGTTGGATTTCCTTTAACGGGAGCAGTTTTAATTTGAGGGAATTAAAAATTGACTATACCAAACTCACCAATACTTAATTATAAACGAGATGTTTCGAGAACATTTTAGGATAGAAAGTAAAATAAGTGTGTAAATCGGTTTAAAATGTTTCAAACTACAAAGACGGCAACTTATTATTTTACCATTTATTTTTAAAAAGGCTGGATTTAATAGTTACCAAGGTTGCCGGATCTAAAAGTATGATGGATTTTTTTGATGGTCAACATAAAGGATGAGATGTACGACATTTTTTTAAAGAATATAAATAATATCAAGATTTGAAGGGCATGAACGGATATGCACCCTTGTACAGGATCTTTGATTATACTTACGTGGCTCCTGGAGCCTTTATTTTTGAAGATAGAAAAAAAAAGGTTCACAAGAATTGTAGTTTTTTCCATATTATCTTTTGAAATTATCAGGAAAAAAATTTCTCATCAAAAAATGGCATGAAAACTGTTTGAACCTGGAAAATGGGTCAGGATGGAAAATGTTGACTTTTTTGGTGATTAGAGGCAGTTTCTGATAGATTTTATGACAAATTTCAATGTAAAATTTTACTTTTATTATATCAATGCGTATAGTTCTTGTGGTAGTAAGTAAGTAGACTTATTTGCCTTACCACAATTTGAAGATGGGAAAACGGGTCATGATCGGAGAATTTTGATATTTTGCAAACGATAAGCAGCGGCTTCTGCTGAATTTATGACAGGTTTTTAGGTAAAATTTTACTTTAAACATCGAAGTTGTGGCAAGTAATTTTAAAATATAGAACATAAAAATACTTTTATCTTATAATGTTAAGTTCACATTGTTGAAGTTTTCACTTCTGATATGTGGTCTTAAGCACACAGTGGTTTATAGGTAGTTTCACAACCAATACAACATTTTCAACAATTATATTACATATATAAGACGTGATTGTTAAAGTTCAAGCAATTGTCACGACTGTTCACCGCCTCTCCAATCAGCAGCTGCAAATGGCGAATATGCCTTTCTTTTATAAAAATCAAAGTAATAACCTAGTTTTGTGAATTGAAACTTACTGACTTAAATTTTCTGGCTATATTTCTTTATGGCGGCCCGGCGGATCAGTTTTTAACTATGTAATAATGTAAACTAGAGTTATAAAGTATAAACTTAATCATAGGTGTGTGTTTAGAGGAATTGTTTGAGAAGGCAAACGAAAGCTTTTAAAGTATTTAATAAGGAAATATACCCCTATCTACAATTACCGGTCATACTTAATATTGTGGATTATGAGGAAAATATGCCTTGCTTTAGATCTTATGTAATTAAAAGTATACCCTAGTATGTTCTTATAACCGACATTTCACTCAAAAAAATGTCTCGCCGAGAAATTAGCGATCAAATGTTTATTTATGCTTGGCTGGTCTATAATTGCATTTAAGAAACTTACCAAAATATCCTCTCAACTATATTTAATTTCTGAACTAGTTAAAACAATGTTAGAGGCAAAATTCAGCTTTGAAAAGCGACGAAAGCCGTTGCTGCCATCTCGAGAAATTAAAAATGTGATAAATTCTTAGCAAGAATCTCTTTAGACTTGAGAAGGTTTCGGAACTTCATTTAAATTCTGATCGCGAACATACCTCACATCAAATTTGCTGAGAGTTTTGGTACAGTCACTTCGACATATTTTCCGTTAATTTCACAAATTTTCATGCATCAGGCAGGTTTATTCAAAACGGTATATAAATGGGTTCCTAATCTTTAATCACGTAGAGCCTTCTCAAAAATAGATAAACATTTAATACAAAAATGAACTAACTAAAACAGAGTTTTATCCACAATACCGAAACAGAATATTTGCGCTCGACGCGCGTTTCGCTGACCATGTTAGCATCATCAGGAGATGAATAAAACTAAAATTAAAATCTACCTAACTCTCTTGACCAACCAATACAATGGACTATGCGGAATAGGCCTATCTCTATTTAAACTATTCTTACATTTTATAACTTCCATACTTTCATATGCGTCTAATAATCTATCAGTTATATTATGAATTAATTTTAAATTTTTAATTGTTATTCTATCATTATTATCAAAAGCATGCTCGGCAACACTTGATTTTTCTGTTCTACCATACTTTAAATGAGCTATATGTTCTTTGAATCTCGTTTGTATAGATCTTCTAGTTTGCCCAACATATTTTTGGTTACAATCCATAATCTAATTTCATTCCACTTCTTTCTAATATTTCAATTTTATCCTTTGGACCACCTGATAATTTCTTAATGTTAAGCTGAGTCTGGTATACTAATTTTTAAGTCGTCTAGTATACTGAGGCTTATACGGTATCGAAACATACTTTGTATTTTCATCCTGATTAACGAAAGAAGTGGAATCACGAATGGTCTTTCTAAACACATGCCTATTAATTAGTTTATTTATTAAGTTAGTATTAAAACCATTAACTTTCGCTATATTCCTAATTTTTTCCTTTTCATTATTAAATTTTTCTCTGCTAAGAGGAAAATTAACCAAACGGTGT
This sequence comes from Pissodes strobi, assembly GCA_016904865.1. Classification (NCBI taxonomy): domain Eukaryota; kingdom Metazoa; phylum Arthropoda; class Insecta; order Coleoptera; family Curculionidae; genus Pissodes; species Pissodes strobi. Next base: position 36,596 of record MU182173.1, on the reverse strand, counting down.
ACTAAAAAATGAAAGCTGGCCATTTTATGTTGGTCGCAGTGGAAGGAGTCATTAGGAATATATCGGTTAGTGGCAGTATTTTTTCTGTAAATATCAAATTCTAATGTGCTATTATCGTTCCTAATCACTAAAGTATCCAAAAATGGTAGCTGGCCATTGTTCTCGACTTCTTAAGTAAATTTAATGGTGGGGAAACGGTTATTTAGTTTTGTTACAAAATCTTCAACATTAGCGGTTTTTGTGTCGAAAATCGCGGAAATGTCATCCACATACCTGTACCATACTCATGGAAAATATTCGAACTCCTGACTGATTTCGTTTTCAAATTAATTTACTCATGAAAAGGTTAGCTAAGAACGGCGATAAACAGTTGCCCATTGCCGTGCCTTCAAGTTGTTGGTAATAGTTATTTTTGTATTGAAAATAATTATGATCCAAGCAAAGTTTGGTTAAAGTTAAATATTCTTGTTTGATTTCGTTATCAATACTATTAATCTCAAGTAATTCACCAAGGTATTGTAAGGTCTGTGGGATTGGTACACTTGGGAACAATGAGCTAACATCAAACGAGATTAAAATTTCACCTTCATTAAGAATCGTATCTTTAATTTTGTTCATGAAATCTAAGGAATTTTGTACTCCTGAATTCTGTTGTTTTATAGGTAAGTTTTCAAACTGGTTTGCTAGCCACTTGGATATATTATAAGTTGGTGATCCTATTGCCGAGACTATGGGACGCATTGCCTTTCCTAGTTTATGAATCTTGGGAAGACAATATAGTTTCAGCATAGTAGGATTACTTACAGATAATTTGTATCTAATTCGATCAGAAATAAGGTTGCTACATTTCTTCAAAGTGTTTCTTGTGTTACCATCTTAGATAATGGATCCCTTGAGATTCTGTTATAGGGCCCGGATTCGATTAAATTATCAACCCGTTGAAAATATTCGCTTTTGTCTAATATAACAACCTTATTACCTTTGCCAGCTTTTAGGTAGAAAACATCTTTCTCCTTCACTCTCTTGATTAAACTTTTTCCTTTTCCAGGTCGAGAGTTAACATTATTATTAATTACATCTTTTGAGATCTGATTTCTGCATGCTTCTCTAACAAATCCTTTAGTAGAGTCAGGAAGATGTTGAATTGAGCTTTCTCTATTACCTACAATATCAAGTTTATCCTTTGGTGGAGGCAATGCAAAATTCAGGCCCCTGTTTAAAAGATCCAATTCAGTTTTATCAAAAGATTGAGAAGATAGGTTTTCTACAATGTTTACGAAAATGAACCCGGAAAAGTCTAATTTCTAAGATAGAGGGTTTGAAAAATAAATTAAATTCAAAGGCTTACTTTTTGAAAAAGTTACTCTCACCTGTTTCAATTAAACAACGCCCATAATCAATTAAAGGGGTACATTGAGAAGTAAAAATATTTCATTTCTTCGCTAGAGGATTTAAAGAAAATAGACAATATATTGTTTTTGCATCAAATTTGGAAGAATAAAATGCTCTTATAAATTTTTCGAAAATGCAGTCGTTTCTTAGTTATTTTGAAAACAAAAAATATTATCTTCTACGCGCTTTTTCTGTTCAATGATAATCCTAATTTAGTGGGTATAGTAGTAATTTATGAAAAAAGTCATAACAAATTGTTGCCTATTACTTAAGTGGCGTAACAGGCAACAATTTGTCAGATAAACATGAATCGTCCACAACAATATAGAATATATCAATTTTTAGGAATAAGAATATTGATATGAAAAATAATTATTCAGGCTATTCGCAAATAAAAGAGTATTATAATAATATAAACATACTTTACATTACTTGTCATATAACACATTGGTTGACTTGTCTCGAACGAATAAACGGCGGGATTTAAGTAGGCAATGGTCGCTACCCGCGATTAAGGATTGCCAGCTTCGTTTTCCGACACCCACTCACAAGGCTGATTGCAACTTTTAGCAGTTTCACCAAATTTATAATGGTACCAACACATACGGGATTGAGAGGGGAAAGAGTGTAGATGGACGCCGAGGACGGGAACCGGAACGCGATCGATTTCGCTCAATGTTCGTTAATCGTGTCTCGATCGAATCAAGGCGCACTATCACTCGTTCCAAGTCTATAGCGAGCCTCTGGAATGGCTGCTGGTCGGAGCACTTATGGTGGCGATCGATGGACGTGACGATAAAATATCGTAGACGCGATCGGCGGTTTCTGCTGCTTCGGCCAAAGTGTTACTTGTAGAAATAGCAACAGTGGTTTGTATGTCGGTAGGAAGGCAACTCTGCCAAATAGTTCGTACCAGTGAATCTGGAATTGCTGTACCTGCTAAGCCCTGAAGACGTCGAAGGAACTGTGATGGTTTGTCGTCGTTCATTTGTTCTTGCTGGAGAAGCTGCTTTGTTTTCTCCTCCTGTGACGTACTTAACCGCTTGGTCAAGCCTTCTTTCAGTCGATTGTACCAGTTTGCATCAACTGGTTGCACAATAATGTCTCTCACTTCACTACTAAATCGGCGGGGTAGTACCTTGAGTACACTTAGATACCTTTTTGCGTGGTCGTTGATGGATTTAGAGGTGAATTGTAATTCCACCATCGTAAACCAAATTTCCGGGTCTGACGGGTTGAATTCCGGGAGCGGAGTGGCGACAGAAATCATTCTAGCCGGTAATTCATCCATAACTGCCACAAAAATACACAAATAACTCACGAGATCACGTCGGGGTCGCCACTTTAGCATTAGGGATAGATTATACGCTTATTTTAATATACCCATGAATTTGAAATACTTTCAGTTTTGGCAGGGCCGAACATCAGTAGAGAGTTAGAGATTTATTCTTGAAAACCTAAATTACAAAAATAAACGAAATATACGATATCAGCAAAAACATGAAATATGCAGAGCTCTCTACCTAGGGTTGTGCAACTAAACGCGAACCGAAGAATGCTAATTTTTATTTTTACCTTACTCGCCGGTGTGTAGTTTCCCAGCAAAAAAATAATGACCATCGAGCGTAGTGCTTGAAATATAGCAGCTGGCTTGAATTGTAAAGAATTCCAGGAAGAAAACCTTAATAAAAATAAAAAGGACCAAAGAGAATTGGGCCCGATATTGTGGTAAAAACCCATAGCTGGTTAATGGGACACTAGGTAGAAAACTCAGCGATAACAAAATATGGTCAACTATCTTATAAAAGTAAATTCGAAATGCTTAAATAAAAGCTTGATAAGTAATACATATATATTATATAAACTACACATTACGTGGGAGCATTCGACCACACTCATTTAGTGACTTTTTGTATACAGTGTGTACCAAAATTATATTGTTTAAAAGGGCCATATTGCATATTTGTATATACTTCTAAACTATGTGTAAAACTCCAACTTTTATTGTCATCAGAGGAAACTTAAAGGGGCAATACAATTGCATTTACACTCACCTGACTTATCATCGATTTTGACTACTGATTAATTAGATATTTACATAGAAATAGGACTCCTAGAAGGCTAATACATAAGATTATATAAGCAGATCTACTCACGAAGAAAGCGAGACAAAACATCCATGTGTAAGACAGAAACGCTGAGTTTCGTAGCTTTTGCGCGTGCCGGTCTGTATAAGGGCATGTTGAGTATTAAGTTGAAGGCTTTTTTCACAAATAACACCGAAAACGAATTATAGTACTATAAAACACACGGCAATAATAAAAAACACAAGAACTCTACAAAATTGAACAGCGAAAGTCGAAAAGCAAAGAAAACAAGAATTCATGATGGCGTCCGATCGGGTCCACGTCCTTGCAATCTCGCAACGTTGCCAAGTATAAGATATGTAAAGTACTAGGTTTTAACGTAACACAAAAATTATTAACATAATAAAAAATCTTAGCAACATATACTTCGAAAATATTAGAGTAAATTTATAGTATGAAACAGATTTTAAAAAATTCCGTTTCGGGGTTTACTTCCTACGTTTTTCAGTAGTCATCTAATTAAAATACACATAAAACGGTGTTGTTATATAAACTGCATGTAAGCAAGTAAATATAGGTCCTTATTTACATGCCCGCGTAAGCGTATTATCACCCAACCCCTATTGTTTTCTCCCTTTCTCCGTGAGGGACTTCTCACTCTATCAGCCTTCTAGGAGTCCTATTTCTATGGATATTTATGTATCGACTTTTGGCGGTCACTGACGTAAATCACTCAATGCACATGAAACAAATAAAAACGGTTACTGCTCTGGACAGTCAATTAATAAATCAAAGAATACTCACCGGTGGTGTTGACGCTCCACGCTTTATATTAACTCTTACTAATATCATGTTACATCATTTAAATAGGCATAATAGTCAGCAAAATATTACAATACAGTACTACTATTAAAATTTATCTTGGATTGTCTTCGACGACTAGCTGGTGCCATCCTAAAATAAGTAGAGGCTTCCACGGACGCCCGACTGCCGCTAAACAGTCAGCATCCCAACAAATTAGCCCCAGGAGGAACACTATTGATAATCGGTTCCCAGTACCAAAGAATATTATAGCAAAGAATATTATAGTACACAAATTTTCTTTGTAGTATTTTCTTTGCCAGTGCCAGCTTAATTTGTGTCAATCAATCCGCAAGTGAGATTCTCAAACTCATCAAGACACAGAAAGAAGGAAAGTCGCCCACACGAAAACCGTGCGAGGTTTTAGTAAATATCAAAACTAGCTCAGCTCTCAATATCAACAATATCAGATCAAAAATAATACTAGTTACTTATATTTATCTAGGCCTAGATCTCTTCAAAAGTACTAGTCACAAAACACAAACAATTTCTTCGTTCACTGCCGGCTTACTCCCATCTGAAGCATACTGTCGAGGCCCGCATTATCGTGATTCGACCGACGACGCTCTGGATTAATAGAGACTTCTTGTGTAAAAAAAATGGGACATGGTTTAAAGTGTTACAGCAAGACGTTTATAATTAGAATCAATGCAAAATTTATTTTATCATGCTTTACATATGCTGATTTCGAATATATACAGGGGTCAGGAAACGATCAATTATCAGAAGAATCAGAATAGGAAAGTAATTTACCATTCCCGATTTGATAGTGAATGTAGAGATTTCCCTTGACGTTTGGAATTATAAACCTAAGATTTGCAGCAATAAGTTAAAAAAATAGGACGCATCTTGAAACTAACTTAACTAATTTACACCAAATTTGGTACATATAAATAATATAAAGTTATTTTGAATTCACAAACGGGATCATACAAATATAAAATTTGCCACGTTAAAAACGGTAAAGCTAGGTTTATTTGTGAGAAGATGACAAATCTGGCAATCTTGCCGTTGTTAAATTTAAATACGCTAAGACCAGTTACTTTCATGTACCTACTAAAGTTGGTTTGAAATGGTTTAGCAGTTTTTGAGTTTCCATTTTTAAAGCATTTGCCGCAAACGCTAGGTTGCCATATTGTTACAACTACGAAAATCTGATACTTTGGAATTCTAGATGGTAAGATTGAACTGATAAGAAAAATAAAGTTAGATTCATTCCAGAAAAGAAATAGCTAGCATAAGTTTGGCGGAACGATTCGTTTCGTTACAAAAAACAATTATTTAAAAGTCAATTAAACAAAGTAACTACGCTCTGGTACTCGGCATTACTTAAAATTATGCTGATGTATCACAAGATTACTTATTACCAAAAGTTGAAACAAAAGAACTAACTATTCAATTAAAGTTTAATGATAAGCTGGCTACGATATGAAGTGACTTATCTGTTATGCCAGTAGACGGAGAAACTGTTGCGGTACGCAAAATAAAATACCGATTAAGCAACAGGTAGGATAAGCAACTCATAATTACTCGGTAAAAAGCCAGTTATATGAACAAACATAAAGATTAAATAATTGTTTCTAAAATACCCACGAACTGCACTCGGAAGATGCAGAAGAATGTGCGGAAAGAACAGGGACTTAAACCCAAAAATTACCCTGTGTTTATACACAGGAGTAGCAAGACCAATTATAGCATCTGAGTAAGTAGTACAGTGAACAAGAACCTGGAGGCGATAAGGCAGCTAAGTGGCGTGCACAGGCTAGTGTGCATGTGCGTTACTGTAGCTATGAGTACAATGCCCACGCAGCGCCAATTCAGATTAACATCCAGGGCGAGTCATGATCTGTAGCGCACATATTATTGCAAGGCTAGCTACCCATAATAGGCAGACATGACGCCCAACATGACAATGTAAACAGGGAGATAAAGGCGGATAATATCCTGGGAATTCCCGCTGATATAGCCCAAATATCAACAAGAGATGACTGGGTACTGATGGCTCAAAAACCCAGGAAGTAGTAGGATCCAGGAACTATGAACTTAGAACGCAGACAAGAATTCCGATACCTATAGGCAAACTAGCAGCGGTGTTGCAAGCGGAGATAACAGCAATAGAACACTGTGCACTAGAAATAAGGAGGAAGAGAATCTGCAACAAATCAACAATTGCGATCTATTCCGACAGCCAAGTGGCAATAAAAGCAGTGGAATTCAACAGAATAACATTAAAGTTAGTTATAAACTGCCACAAGACTCTAAACGAGATAGGAAGTCAGCATAAGGTGACCCTTACCAAAGCATCGGCCGAAATCGCCCGAGAAGGCGCGTCAGGGATAATGATTGGACCAGAACTCATTGTGGGGTGGGCAAGCGTATTGCCAAAACATCAATTAAGAAATGGGTAGAAAGAGAATTCCGGAAATGGTGGATATGCATACCAGGGCAAAGACAGGCGAAGGAGTTTCTACAAAGCCTATGGGCCAAATTAACAGCAGACCTGCTAAGCCGTGAACGGCTTAGAAGGGGCATTTAAGCCTAATGGGAGTGGAAGAAGACACTGAATGTAAGTTGTGCCAGGAAGAGGAGGAAACGGCGGTTCATTTATTATGCCACTGCGAAATCTTATCGAGAGTGCATTTCCAAATACTCGGCTCAACCAAACCAGAGGCCACAAGCTGCACCGACAAGCCACTGTCGAAGCTGTGGAGTCTAATCAAAAAGACAAAACTGGATAACGCTTATAATATGGATGTAATCACAAACCGTCTTATGAGTCGCAGTAACAAATAGGTACTGCCTGAGACTCAAAATGGATCTGGTAGAAGATCCCTACAAGAGTATGTCACAAAAACGGCTCTACTATGGTCACTTCACTGCTAATCGCAATGGTTAACTTTTGAAGAGTGTTCTTGTTT
>MU182173.1:4284-28938 GCA_016904865.1 Pissodes strobi | reverse complement strand
TATATATATATATAGCAAGTAGTCACAAGAATAAATATTTATAAATTACATATCGATAACATAGTGGTTCTGAGCTCACATTGCTAGTTAGCAACCGATGGCCTCTCTAAAATGCGCCTTCTAAGACTAGGGCAAGGCAACGCGTTGAGCCTAGAAGACAATTTCACAGCCATGCATAAAAATAATAAAATAAAATGCAATATTAAAGAAAGTCAATACAGAACCGAAATATTACGGCATTTTATGATGGTATGTGGCCACAATTAACTTCCTGGCAGCAATAACCATAAGTTAAGGTAAGGCTAGGTAATTGCTCGCTCCAATATGATTTGTAGCGAGCTTATTTACGTGGTTGTTTTCGTTCCTCTTTACACTTTAAAAGCTGTAATCCACTATGTTTCTTTGAACAGAGCTAAGAGAACTCAAGAAAACTAGAGAGAGAAATCTTGGATAACTAAATAAACAATGAGAATGTACTTGAAAATCAATACAACCAATGGGAGGCAACGCCAGGCCGTCTAGGAGTATGGCCAATAAAGCCCAGTTAATAAACATGGGATGCATTGGAGTAGAAGTCCAATGATATTCACAAGCATTCTCGATACAAAAATAGAGTTCAAGCTCGTGAAACCCACTTAATACTAAATATTTATATCAATTTAAGTGTGACCTCCGTCTTTGCTTGCGTCAAAATGTAATATAAGAGTTGATTATTATGTTTATAATATTAGACTTTAAATGCCTTATATCTCCTGTTCCTGACTATTTATCCCTCTCTTTCTCGCATGAAATCTACTCGAGTCGACTTTACCCGAATGATCATTACGTTGCCGAGTCTGACGCGTGACGCCGCATTCTCGTTCACTACCCAGGAAAAAGTAAGCTGAACGCGCTGAAAGACGTTCTCACCTCAAAAAATAAGACCATAAGAACACACTACATTTAATAAGTCGGTGGCGCGTCCAGATATTCATTAATGACGCAAGTTTATACGCTTTGCCAGTTTTCTCTTTTTGTGAAATATATATAGGTTATTATTGATATGTTGATAATCATTTTCAGATAAGCGTTCAACTTTTAGGTTGTAGCTAGTGGTACCTCATATATTTCAAAAGTAAATAGATTCATCAAGGGGAAGAACGAGATGATAACTATTGGATATTTTTTTCATGGTTATACCAACTAAAGTTTAACTGGAATCTACAAATATGAATTTCGACACACGTGTTACAAGAAGATAAAATATCTCCTTTCTCGAATTTATAGACATATAAGCCTTGAGATTATTATGTAACGACAACACATTAAAATCAAATAAAATATAGTCACTTGAGAAAACACCAAATGCACGTTCAAGATAAATGAAAAGTAAATGAATTCCGTCCTAAACTTAATTTAACCGCATTAAACTTCAGCGATTCGAAACAAAAATAAGTAAAAGTACAATGTAGCAAATCTCTGCATTTCATAGAGATTTCTATTATTCAATCAAGCTCCCGTCTGGACTTCGAAGAAATCCCACCCGTCTGCTTTTATTCTCGGCTCCTTTATAAAATCAAAGTTGATTGAATGTATCAAGTCATGCGTAAATTTATTCGAATTTAAAAAGTGTTTAAAATCCTTCTTAAGGGATAGTCTCGGAATGAATTCGTTTAGATTCTTTACCTTTCAATTTTTGGTTATGAGACAGTTTTTAGGATTTGCCTTTTAAACAATTCGAATAAATCAAATTTCGAACTTTAAAGCAACATTTACATATAATGTGTTGCATTCCCAAATTTTCGATTTATAAAAGCAATATAAAGAAGAATGGGTTACATTTGAACAGACATCACTATTAAAAAATGGAATAATCAAAATTCTTTATGCCCGATTAAATACAAAATGAAGACTAGAGAACAGCCAGTCTGAGAATAACAATGAAGTTGATAAGGCTAATCATGACGAATCCGATAGTTTAAAAGACGGCAATTAAGAAATGGACCTAAATAACGGACTCGACAAAGTACAAACAATTGATATAAAATGACAAAAGCCGTAACCTTTATGAGATAAAATGTCGAGTCAAATAATAAAAAATGATATTAACATTAATGATATTGATCTTAAATATTAAAATTTTTTCAAAACGGTATTTCTGTTCAAAACCGTCGCTAATATCAGACAACAAAGAGACGAGCAACTGAATGTAAATAAATCATGCGAGAGAGAGAGAAAGAAAGTTGCCATGCCTTCTTTGTCTGTCTCCAAGTAAAATAAACACAGATGGCGCACGTGACGAGCGCTAACATTTTTCTGCCAAATTCAAATTAACCATCACCTTTCATTTCTTTATTTCTTCAAAACTTGAAGATTCAATTAAATAAATACTATCATATAACTCTAAATGTCATTTATTTGACTTTGATGTATTACAGACAATTCGAATCAATATCAGTAAAGGGAATTACATAACATTCATAAATCTGAATGTCCAAATTGGCTATCATTTTCCTTTCAATTTATTAAATTTAATATAAGCATAAATATTTATTATTAATATTAGTTTTAAAGGCTTTCAATTATTGATTTACGGGGCCAGTAACCAGTCTCTCTCCTCCTTGTCTTTGCTAATATGTTCAATACTAATATATTTCAAATGTAAAAAAATGTTGATGTTTGGGTAACGATTAAAATCAAAATGTTTGGCTTGTTGACACTGGAATCGCTATCTACTTCTACGTCTAGGGCTCCCCTCAGTTTCCTAATTTCCGTCCCTGCTTGCGCGCGCATCTAAAATTTTCTTTACGTCATCTGTCAACTTTGGTCACTGTTAGAGAGTAACATCTGTCATCTGTCGTCCACTTAGCTTACTTTTTTTAGGCTGGAGGTATCGGTGATCTGTAAAATTTGGCATCAATCACCAACTTAAGTCGGTATGGAGATGAAGCAATTGCTTGGTTCTGTAGCATCTAGAATTTGAAAACTGATACAGCATTTAAAACCTGTAAACTAGACTCATCTTCGATCATCTGATCAATCATCTTAATATTTTAGTATCATTATTATCTGTGAACTGCTGTAATCATTTAGGTTTTAGTAGTTTTTTTTAAGGACAGTGGCACACACACTAAGGGGAGATCCTATGGCACTTGACGAGCGGTGTGTGTGTACCGAAGATATTGATTGACACGGTTCTTGAATAGCTGTAGGTTGTAGTTTGGGGGAAACAGATGTCCTGGGTGTGAGTTCGACAGTGATGCAGTGCGCCAGACAAAGGAGTCCTTGTAAAGCGATGTTCCAGGTGTTTTCAGATGTGCGATGAACGGGTGCACCCTTGCCGTCTGTCGTGACTGTCTGACAGGCGTTGCTGGGGGCTGGATGATGCGGGTCAATTTCAGGGACCATCTGCCGTGAAAATAGCTCTAAAATAGGGAGAACTCGGCTACATGTCTGCGGTGTTCCAGACTATTCAGATCCCGGATCGCAGACGAGAAGTTCAGACGCACAGCTTTCTTCTGAATAGATTCCAGCAGCTATAGGGTGTGCTTAGGTACAGCACCCCAGATGTGTGAGCAATATTCTAAGCACGATCCTTATTTGCGCTTTGTATCCTGCGGCGGTGTATACACTTTTTTATTGCGAAATAGCGCACCAAGCTTCTACGAGGCTGATTTTGCGATGTTAGCCACGTGGTCATACCAGAATATATTGCTGTGTTGACCGAAACACCTAGTAGTCCGATTGACGAGGATGAATGAATGATCGATACTGCCATAATGATACCAGTGTCCCCCGTTTTGGCTTTCTTGGTAAACGTGGCGTCTTGAGTCCCTTACTGCATTGAACTGAACCAAATTTCTGTCGCCCCAATTTCGAACTTTCTCCAGATCTTGATTAATTGTTGTAATCTGCTCCTATCTATGGTAATAAGTCTCAGTCGCTGGTAAAGTTTTTTCTGATCTAAATTGGGAGTCAAGGGTACTGTCATCTGCAAAACTGTAAACAGGATTATTGGTTTTGGTTAGCAGGTCATTAATATAGATGAGCAACAGAGTTGGTGAAAGTATTGCGCGCTGAGGCACGCCCGTATTAATGGTGAAGGTGCCTGAGATGTGTTCATCAAGTGCAACGTGCAGAGATCGGTTCTCAAGGAAACTGGCAAGCCAGCTGCGGAGAGAGGATGGCAGTCCGACCGATGACAGTTTGTTGAGCAATCCGCCAAACTCTGTCGAATGCCTTCGAAATATCCAACGCAATCACTCGAGATTCTCCGTAGTTCTCAGTTGCCCTACTCCATATATGATTGAGATAAACCAATATATCTACTCTCGATCTCTCTTTGCGAAAGCCGTATTGTTTATTGCTATAATTATTTTATTTTACTTAAATGTACAGGGTGATTAATTATATTTTGCACCCTACTAATCTCATTTGTTTGGAGAGAAATTAAGAAAATTTAAATATAGAAGTTGTTGGCTTTTTCATGAACGTTTATGACGTATCAGAAATATAACTGATATAGACAACGAATATGGAAAATATTTAAAAAACTTCTCTCTCCATAAAAAAATGGAATTATGGACTCAGCCTCTTAAACTAATAAATTATAACTTTTGGTTATGGTTATAAAAGTTATAATATATAACTTCTGTATTTCAATTTCTTTTTATTATATCTTTTCAAATTAATGAGATAGGTCGGTTTAGTTTAGGTTAGACAACAGTTCAAAATATATCCAAACACCCTGTACTATTTGAAATTAAATGTAATCGAGAACTAAGTTAGATATTAAGTTAATTTTTGGAGTGAGGTAACCTAAATATAAATTATTTTATGTTTTCATTACTAAAAGCATTAGTCTTGTGTGGGTTGAACTCAGTATCCGTATGAAATTTAGTAATCATAAGTCCAGTCGAGAAATTGAGAACAAGCGCTCGGATGTTGCACTTGAAGTTGAAGATGATCGGTAACTAACAGTACGATATGAAATTATATTCTTTTTGCTGTGACATATTTGGAGTAAATAGCACTTAAATAGAAATTATGTTTTAATTACCAAAAGTATTAGAGCCCGTGCGAATGCAACCCAAAACCTCTAGAATATCTTATCAAATTTAATAATCAAGTCTAGTGAACAATTTGACAATAAGCTCTGAAATGTATTAAAAAGATCTTGGAATTTTGTCAGGATCGCCCGGGAGAATACCAGTCAAATGTAATAACATATTAAAAGTCAAGTGAAGAACGTGGGAGTATGCGCTTAAATGTTGTGTTTGAAGTTAAACATAATCGAGAACTAGCAGTAAGATATTAAATTATTTTCTTATCTTTTGGGTAATGTAGCAACTAAAGTAAATAATTTTGTTTTTATTTACCAGAGTCTTGGAGTCTTTGGGAATCGACCTTATAACCTTCTAAAATGTCTGTAAAATTTAATAGCTATAAATCCAGTGAGGAACCAACGCCGTATTTAGGATCTGTGAGCCCCTAGGCTGAATCTGTGGTGCGGGCCCTACCGAGGAAAATATATATTTTTAAATTAACCTACAAAAACCGCCATTCAGCAATTATGAAATTAAAAACTTGAAACTGAACGTTTAAAGTCTATGATTAAATCATAAAAATATTACATAATCGTACCTGTACATAATTTAGAATTTGATGAATTCGTGCGATGATAAAAATGAAAAGAACTGAACATCATTAAGGTAATATACCTTAATGGTTTCAAATACAGAACTTTTTCAAACAATCTAACTAAAACGATAGTGTTACATAATTCGTACTAATGAAGTTACTTATAATATCTTCATAACTTTGTTGTCTTAAAATGTCACTTTTAATGCTGAGTAAAGCTAAAACGTTGGCCCTGTCTTCTAACAGTGAGGTACGAAGCCTGTTTTTGATCAACTTCAATTTTGAAAATGACATTTCTCCACTGCTCTTTGTGACCATAAGTGACAGGCACATTCTTAAGGCAATCTCAATATTAAGAAAACAACCTTTAATGTATTTTTCTAAATTGGGTTTATCTACCCTCTCTGACTCTGACTTTTTCATTTTCAACGTCATCTTTTTAAATTCATGTTTAAAAAAACTTGACCTCAATTGGTTCATTTTTCATTAGATCGGCTAAGTCATTGTTATATGTTTCTGCCAAGTTTTAAGCTTCTGCATGCAATTACTAGGTGTATTCAACTTTTTAGAAACTCAATGAAGCAGCCTCATTCCTCTGCTTCATAACACTCAAGAGGTGACAAACACACGTTTACATTACGTTTTTGATGTGTTTCATTCTTATACCCCGTGCAATATGAATCAGCTAACATATTCTTCAAAGCTATCCCAATCCCGTCTTTTACTAATGAAGCTTGTCAGCGACACGAGTGCTGGGGCGGCTGTATTCACGTCCAATCTAGTGGTTTGCAGAATTCTTTACTTGACCCAAGGTATCCTCCTAGATTATTCCGTATACCCTCGTTTCTAACTTTGACATTTTGCCGTGCAAACTTAAAGCAAACGCTGTGTTCGACTTGTGAGAGGCAACTCGAGTGCTCAAATACCTACTTAATGATTCTGTAAAACTGAAACCATGTATGTTTTAAATATAATAAATATAATTTTTGAAATAAGAATTCCTTTCCAAATTGTTTAAATGTACCCTCATTTACGCTACATAGATTATATGTTCATAAATACTTAGGAAAATTTTACGTTTAAATTTAATGGTTCTATAAGCAGGGCCGTGTCTAGGCTTTTCGCCGCCCTGGGCAAATACTATAAATGCCGTCCTTGCATTACTATAGTGATCAGTCCATGTGGAAAGCAATGATAAGAAATTCTGCAACATGCTTTAATTTATATACACACAAAAACAGTAAATATATAAAGAATTACTTTTAACAGATCATTTCCAAAATATCTTCTGACTTTTTTTTCGCGAATGAAGATATAATTTCTTCGTAATCTAAACTATTTGCATTATCATGTTATATTGATATTAGTGCTAATCCGTTCAACTCTTCTTGTGCCATACTTGAAAGAAAGTAGTCTTCAATTATTTTCAACTTCGAGAAGCTTCTTTCTCTTGAAGCAACAGAAACAGGCGATGTTAATAATATCCTCAGTTAGATTGTGAGGTTGGAGAACGTTCCTTCAAGATCAATGGAATTAATAAACTCCAATGTTTTTAAAGCTGAACTGAATTTTTCACCCGCAGTTTCATCTAGGCCAAGTATAGAGTATAATTCATATCTTAACTCTATACCACTTACGTCTTTGCTCTCTTCGTCGCCGTTTCCGTCAGACAACTAATTTTCCATATCTACGCAATGTTTTGCAACGTCATCCCTATTTATGGCAGAAAGCAAATTTTATCATAAAAAAAAATGAGAAATAGTCACAGTGAAGATTAAGAGGATCGAGTCTGTCCTCAATTGACTCAATTACTGTATCTATTACAAGAAAAATAATTTAAATTTTAAATATTTGTTCTTGGATTTTTAGAGGTTCATCCTCTGCTTCGTACGTAAATTGTTTGAATTTCTTTCTGGACCGTCCGCGTCCTCTAGCTTCTAATGGAAACTTGGCATGCATTTCAAGCTCTTGCGCCAACTAAGCGGCTTCTACCAATATTTCTTGAAATATTTTATAATTCCTTCGAGTTTGTATATAATTAAGTAGCGACTGTAAATATCTAGTGAATTCTATCATGATTAAGTTCTGATTTTGCAGCAGCTTACTGACAGCATTAATTCTATTAATTATGTCATACCACAAAACTACACCTACCAAAAAATTAAAGCTTCTATTTTTTTTAAGCTATCTGCTTCATTTCTGACTGTAGAATCATACATCATGGTTTCACTAGCGCATCATAAACGTGTCAAATTTGATGTTTCAATGCTTTTATCGAATATATTCGACTTTCCCAGCGGTATTGCTAAGAGGCTTTAGCGTTAAGATTGTCACTGTTTTCCTTAGTAACAGTCATCTTTGGGTTGAAGCTGAGGAGGAAACGGACAGATGAGAAAACATTTACACTTTCAATTGCAGCTTAAATTTGACATTTGCTTCAATTCAAGTCATAAGTAACTAAAAAAATCAGCGATAGAGAAACGCAGGGAGTGATAATCAGGCGAACATGCAGGGTGAAAATGTAGGAGTGCAAAAAATAATTCTAGACATTCAATAAAAGAGCGACGCTTGTACCTTGTGTGTTATTTATCAACGACGCCGTTAAATAAAATGAAAAACTTGTTAATGATACTTTACTTATTTTGTATTAAAATACCATCATGCCATGAATTAATTTTATCAGTCATTTGGGGCCGCCTCCCGAAAATGGCCGCCCTGGGCGGCTGCCCTGCTGCAAGATGGCCCTGGTTCTAAGCAATACTACGAAGAGCTTTGAATCCAGTTATTATTCTCCTCTTTGCGCTTCTTCTTCCTTTTAATCCACCCCTGTATAATAGCAGTAAGAATGAATGTCTTTAACCCTGTATTACATGATATAATTTTGGTACTCCAGCAGTGTTTCCCTTCGTCTTTTACTTAGTTGCCATTTATTAATATTTCTAATTCACTGATGATTATAATATGCTTACACAGATGCTCAGTAATTTTAAAAATCGATTTATGCAGAACGAAGATAGCAATCAATCAAACATATTGGATTCTTGGAATATGTCGTTGGCGTCAGAACGTAGGGGTGAATATTTTTAACCTAGTTTGGTAAACACATTATGTAAATTTTTTCATTTGTGCCGTGTACGAAGCATCAGAAATAAAATACATATACGATACGAATTTTATATACCCACTCATATGGTTTTTGGTGCCCTGCGAGATTAACATCACATAAACCGCTAGCAAAAACTATTTCGCTTGAGGATTTGAGATCAAATTTTGAATTAGATGCAAACAATTTGCTTGACACAGCAACTGGTGAATAAAAATACCAGTTAACCGCTATAATTTTTTTGTAATTCCGTCGTTTTCAAGCAAATAATAAATACGATCTTCTAGGCGTATAGTTTGGCATGCAAGTTTCGCAAATTCCGCTGCAAATATACAAAAGTAGTTGTGCAGTATTTGCTGAGAAGATTAGAATCGAAATAATTCAACGGTAGTTGCACAAAGACGGCGCAGTAACTAATGATAAATAAACCCGGGCTGCAGGATTACACGAAAGCATGGAGTCTGGAAGTGATACTCTATTATGATTTACTGGTAATAATTGATAGTTTGAAGTAAATTAAGCTGTATGCGTAAATATGAGAAGTCAAGATAAAAGGCATATATAATTGTGATTTATGATTAATATTTAAGGGTGTTTTAATCGAATGCTAAAAATGGTTAGCTTCGGTGCATGAAGCTAAAGAATAGATTTCGAGCCCATTGCCATAGACTTCGCTTACAATGCAATTAGTTTTATGGAAAAGTCGCTGTGAAATTAATTGACTAGATAATTGAATTCTACCGAGTACTGAAGGGCTAATACTTTATCCATTCAAATTCTTATGCATTGCCCATTAACCTGATGATCCAAAGCATTGCTACCAAACCTGCGAGCAATAATGGAGAGGTTAGTTTGGGTTTACTTTGCTAAAAGTCGTGATAGACTTTTCATATATACATATTACTAAAAGAAATATTTTACACCCTATACTGCTCAATTTGTTACAATTGTACCTAAAACAATCATTAAAGTATAGTTTTCAACATATAACCATAGAAAACTTTTCGTGAATCGTGAACGTCTCCATTCGACTACTGTTTATTATGTAAATATGTTCTATATTATGTTTATTATCTCGGAAAAGCAACATCAAACACGTAATGGGCACTAAAATAAAAGCAAGCGTAAACATAAAAAGGACACAATAAGAGAGTATAAAACTTGTTTATGAAAGCAAAGTTAGTACGTTCTCTGCGAATGACCGCTAGCTGTATTATAGGAAATAGTAAAGTTTATATTAAGTGGGATTGCTTCAGCTGTCTATCCATGGTCATTTTGGCGTTTGAGAGATTAAGGAGTCTTCTTTATTTACTTCTTGATTTTTTAAATTTGAACGGTACACCCAAGCATTATCATGCATGCACAGGGTGAGTCAACGATATAGTAAAATTCGTTATCTCATTTGTTTCGGGAATTACGAAAAAATGTTAAATGCAATAGTTTTAGAGAATGCTAAAGTTCACAGTTTAAAATTATTTTTAAGCGTTCCGAGTGCTTCATAAAGGTGTGGCGAATATAGCATATACTTTTTTAAATAGAACATACTATTTTTTAATATATTTTTAAATTCTGAAACTTTTTCATTAATAATATTGTATAACTAAACCTAATAGTTTTTCTAAGATTTAATTCTTCTTTTTAATACGAGTTTTAGTTATTGTTTCTCATAATTTGTACGAGCGTTTTATAGAAATGAATAAAGATATACATATGTAAAAAGATTTGAGTAAGGTGCTAGAGGGTGTTCAAATTAAATTTATATATTTCGGTTATTTTAAATTGAAAAATCTCGACTTTTTAAAATGGCGTTATTATTTTTTCTGATAGATTTTAGAGAATCCTTCAAGTTTTATTGAGCAAGTCACATTAAACTTTTAACAAAATGAGTCGGATCTTGATTGGCAAAGATGCCATAAATTTTTTCTCAATATACCATGATAGCTGTGTGTAGCGATTGGGTAAAGTTGGAGTAATCGATGATACGAAGATAACGTTATCGGCGGCCTTTGACTTGGCGGTAAGCAATGCTGACAATGATCTGCACGAAGCAGGGAAGGCAAATATGATTTTCGTGATTCAAAATCGAAAGAAACTAATTGAAGAGTTTGCAGATAAAAACAAGATTCTAAAACAAAATAACTTTTTATTGGTGGAGAAAATTCATAATCTAGAAGACAGGAAAAACGTGAATTATAATAACTAAAACAGAAAGATGCAGTATTGCGAAGTAGCAGGGGGAGGCAAGAGTCACGTATCTTCTGCACCAAACTTGATATCGATACGAAGTCGAAAAAGCAATCAGGCACCGTTGGTGAAGATCAGAAAGATTCCAGCGCAGAGGAACACAAGCAACCCGGCAACCACGCAAACGACGCGGATGATAGTTCTGACAGTTCCAATGCTGAAGCCAAAAATGAAAACAATAACAATAGTAAAGGCTACGTAGTAGAAAACAATAACAAAAGAGACGTACAAATTTGGGAACAGGCCAAACCGCTCTGAACTTAGAGGGAGGAGATACAAGAGCATGACTATATATCAGTCGTGTGAAAAAGAAATACTACAGAGGATGTTCAGAAGAGAGCAGAATTTAAACCTGCCTTTGTATTAGTAAAGGAAATACCAGATATGAAGAAATGCTTAATACTTTCTTGGCGGTGGTACCACTAGGAAAAAAGGATGGTATGTATGGCACTTCATCTGGCCAAAATATGTAGGGATTGGACGTTTCAACTTTAGGTTTCATAAAGAGTTTTTAAAGAGTTTAGGAAACATGCATAAATACGGTGGAGGTGGGGATTTTTTTTATAAGATCTGAAACACCAACTTAAACAAAGGGCACACTAGAGGTTTACTATCAAAATATAAGAAGTGCAAACAACGAGCTGGATGAGTTGAACACAAATGTTGCTGTTGCTGAATATAATGATATAGCATTGGCCGAAACATGGTCGGGTGGTAAAAATTTTACATCGGAGATAGTGGGTGAATCATTCAATGTAGTCCGTATCGACAGAGATAAACAAAAGAGAAGAAAAAGTTGTGGAGGTGGATTAATGCTACTTATCGAGGAGTGCCCACACACTGAATTTAGGGAAAGAACCATCTAAGTCTAATATTCCAGATCTAGAAATTCTGCTTTGTGTATCGGGCAGTCTTTACAACCTGTGTATTTTATATACCACCTGAGAAAGCTACAGTAGTGTATGAAGAGATTTTCGAAGTATTAGAAGATAAAATCATATCCAACGACTTGAATCGGAACTGTATACTAATTGGTGAGTTGAATGTGCCGCAATTGGACGATCATCAAAGCCCAACAACAAAACTTTTCAATTATTTTCTGGATTTCAGGGGTTTTGGCCAATTAAACAATGTAAGGAATAGAAATGGTAAAATTCTGGATATATTAGTATCAAATGTAAATTGCAAAGTGTGAAAGTCGATGATCCTCTCGTAAAGGTTGATGAACATCATGATCCACTGTTAGTCGTAGTAGACTTAGAGAAGACCTATAACAAAATCAAGCATAGGGATAACCCACAATATAATTTCAGAGAGCAAATTTTTCCATTCTTTTACAGCGGGTGGATTGGAATAATATGTATTTATGTGATAAGGTTGATGATGCTATAAACTTTTTGTGTGATATAATTTATGAAATATTTAACATTACTGTTCCTAAGACTACTTTTAGGGTTAATAAATATCAACTATGGTTTAACAGTGAAACAATTTGTGGCATTAAAGCTAAAAATAGATATAGGAGGTTATTTTTGAAAACTTGTGTGATGAATTGTCAGATTGATTAGAATAATATAAGAGATACACTGAAAATAAAGATTGAACGAGCCAAGCAAGTTTATATGTATAAGCTAGAAGAACGCGTAGAAAAGAATAACTCAAACTTTTTCAAATTCAAGGCAGCAGAAGAAACCGCTCTCGTATACCAGGCAACATGGTATACAACGCAACGGCAGCCCTGTCAATACTTCAGGTATGGCTGCAACCTTTGCTGAGTATTTCAAAAGTGTGTACACACCAGCAGATACGACCAATCGAAGCAAATTCTATGACTCATTGTTAGACTCCAGATTCGTATTCAGTGAACAAGCAGTCATGAACGCTTCAAATAGCTTGAATCCAAAAAGAACTATGGGACTAAATAATGCTCCACCTTTTATAGTAAATGATTGCAAATCTATTTTTGCACTAGTTCTCACTAGAATATTTAACTTACGCATGAAAGAAAGAAAATATCCTGATATCGCTTTAAAAAGGGGAACAGGTGTGATATAGAGAATTATAGAGCTAAAGTATATCACCTAATTTTTCAAAAGTGTTTAGTATGTTCTATAGCCATTATGAATGCTCTACTTTGAGGAAGAAACGAGGAAATTCCAGAAGTGTTGGATGTTTTACAAAGAGTGCCGTATTTCATTGGTAAGTATGAAAAACTAAATGGAAGAAGCATGCAGGAAATCAAAGGATACGAGCTTGCACTGAAAATTTCTGGAGTAAAGGGAGAAATACGCTATGAGAAAAGTGCATCAGAGATTTGGAGTAGTGTTTTTACTGAAGACATTTTAAAAGAAATTGTAAATAATACGAATATATTTATTTAAAAGTCCAAAGTAATAGAGTTGCAAAGAAATCTGATATTATAGAACATAAGGCACTACTGGGCCTTTTACATATATAGCACAACTACAGAAATGCAGAGTTCTTTAGGATAAATGGCTCATTACCAGGGACACATTCGTTTTGACGATAAACGAGCTTAGAGGGATGAAAATAACACAAATTAGCAGCTATCAATGAATTTTTCGATTCCTTCAAATCAAATGTACAGGGTCATCCATCGAGGACTGAACAGGGACTAATTTTCGACCTTCCTCGTATTTAAAAAAAATATAGCCATTTTGTTTATTCTTTTCCGTAGAATTTATAAATGTGATGATAAAAAATATTCGATAAAAAACAAATGAACTATGTGATAAAGGTGTAAAATTTTAAATGATGGAACCCTAGGTTTATTATTTTATTTTTGTGTTCCTTATATTGTTTTACGTAAAATTACTAATCACAAAAAAGTTAAATTTAATATGGTATGCTTTTTTGGAACATATTTCGATGCCCTTGTGTAAAAAATTGGAATATTAATTTGCAAGGTAAAGTTAAGAATAATAATTATTCTACCTGTGAAGAGCAGCAAAAAAACCTAATTTGTCAATGACGTAATAATTTTTGCTAATGTATGATGAAGTAGACACTTGATGAACGATTTAAAATAATCACCTTATTCTATAAGGGTGGGGAAAATGCTAAGGAAACTCAAAGAAGGTATTTCCAAGAATATGGCAGAATTATCTCCGTAAATTTTATACTAGATTTGAAACGTGTGTTTGAAAAAACGCAGTCTTTACATGATATAAAAGGAATATCTAATGTAAGATGGTTCCGGGATCAGGTGATACTAAATTATTTTAGAATGAACACCAGCCCTTCGATACAGTAAGCAGTCAGGGATATTCGTTATGGCCCAAGGGGAAGGCGAGTGTCTTTTGGGACGGTCAAAAGACGACATAAATTAAAACCATTCCGAATTCGACCCGTGCAGCTTTTATCGGCAGACTAAAAGGAGCGCCGCTCTCAGTTTGTTGCTTAACTTCTTATGAGGAAACAAGAAGTAGACGAGAACTCATTTCAAAAAATTGTTTGCACTGATGAGGCCACTTTCGCAACATCAGGAACATTTAATAGGCATAATTCACGTTTCTGGGCCCAACAGAATCCCAGGAAGTTTGAACAAATCAAATTTCAAAGCAGAACATCTGCATATGTGGTGTGTGATCATACAAAATAGGATACTCGGTCCAATATTTTTTGATGGCTCACTGACTGGAAGAAGATATCTAATTTTTTTACAAAATGAAATAGAACACCTTTTAGAAGAACTACCCTTGGCAATATACCTAAATATCATTTGACAGGACAGCGCACCACCTCATGCAGTTCGGGATGTGGTGGATTTTTTTAAATTTCCGGCACCAACAATGGATTGGCCGTAATAGAACAATCAGGTGGCCACCAAACAGCCCACATATAACAATAATGGAAACGTTTTTATGGGGTAAAAATCTTGTTTACCGGAGAACAAACGCAAGTACCTATTCAAGAAATTAGAAAAATAATTACCAACGAAAGAGGTTAAATGGGGACAATCGTATAATTGAGGCTAGTTTGAAAAGACCGAGGATGGGTTATAGGGCATATTTTGAAAATAATGGGGGACACTTTGAACATATGGATTATTAATTAATACATTTATAATAATTTGTTTAAAGTTTATTTTAAAATTAGTTATTTTGTTCTGAAGTTGTTATAATATAGGCATTCTACATTCTATTATGAAATTGCATGTTTTTTTATTACCTATAGATATATAACCAATTATATTGTTCTGTAGTATCGTTTATTTCATTAAATAAGGGTTCTTTTGTTGATTTCATGATCACATTTTTCTTTATAGTGACTTGCCTACAATATTACATAAAAATATAGTCATGAATGGTGGCAACTTTTGGTTGACGACACATTGATGCTAATTTTTCACTGCTCTTCGCAGGTAGAATAGTTATTATTAGCTGGTTTTTGCCTTGTAAATTAATATTCCAATTTCTGAAAGGGCATCGAAAAATGTTCCAAAAAAGCATACCATATTAGATTTAATCTTTTTCTGATGAGCAATCTTAACGTAAAAAAATACAAAGAACACAAAAATAAAATAATAAACCTAGGGTGCCCTTTAAAATTTTATAACTTTATCACATAGTTCATTTGATTTGTATCGAATATTTCTTTTTGATTACATTTATTAATACTACGGAAAAGCATAATCAAAAATGGCTGTTTTGCATTTTTTTAAATACGAGGAAGGTCGAAATTTAGCCCCTGTTCAGTCCTCGTTGGATCACCCTGTACTGAAATATTTTGCACTGTCAGGATATTAAATGGCGGAAGAAAAACTGGAAGATATTCGTGGCAGCTGTGGCTATCGGTTATGTATGCCGAATAAACCCAATAACTATGGGATAAAGATCTGCGCTTTAGTAGATGTTTAGACTTGTTATATAGCAAATCTAGAGGTATATGCTGGTCAGTAGTCATTGGACAAAGTTGATACAAGCAATATTTTCCTTATTCCTCGGCTTTGTAGTCTATATCTGGTTCCCATAGAAATGTCACAATGGATAATTTTTATACAAGCCTCAACTTGGCCGAGCTACTTTTGAACGAACATCAGCTGACTATGATAGGCACTATAAGGAAAAACAAAAGAGAGCGTCCACTGATATTTACTAAGTTAATTGATTTGCTAGAAGAATCTATGGGCTGCTATGGGAAAGCTTGATTATAATAAATCCAAAGAAGGGGCAAATCTAGTAGACAAAACGTGTGCCGCCTACAGTTGTGCTCAAGCCAATCGCCGGCGCCGGTGGCCGATGATAATTTTTTATTTTACAATGAATTGTGCGGGTAAAGTATATTCAGAAATATTAGAAATCGACTAAAAACCCTAAAAAGATAAAAAAAAAACAATAACTTATAACAATGAAACTTCAATAAAACCCATCAACCACAGTTGTAAGTAAGGTTTATAATGACAAACAGAAATCTGTTCAGATCCGGAGTAATGTTTATTTTTAATTGCAATTTTAATTTTGTTATGTTCGCAGGGAAATAAGTTAACAGCTAAAGTTGATTTTTATATTAAATTAAATATAAGACGTTATAATATTTATAATATGTATAATATTTACATAGGTATAAATACTTAGTACTTAGTACTTAGTTCTATACTAAACTAAATCTGTTTCGCTACTGTCATCTAGATTAAAGTTGCATTTTTAAAATAGGCATAGCTTTTTTAATTTTTTACACAATTTTCCCAGTTAATATGAGATTTTTTTTTGGTTTCACTATCAATTAAAGTTACTCAATGGGGTTGAATGTACAGTGTGAAGGTGGTAACCGCAATACTGTGTAACCCATACTTTCTGCAAGTTCATGGCAATAATATAGTTTTTTATTAGGCAAACTTTTAAACCCTTCCAATAACTTCTTTTTTGTATAGTTTTCATGAAAATATATATCATTATCATACATATAGTCGTGAATTTTGGCTTTTGGATCGTTTGAACAAGGTGCTTTGTTTAATTGTCTACTGTGATAACAAGCGTTATCCATAACAATAACACTATTTGGCAGAATATTAGGCAAAAATTTAGTTCTAAACCAACTTCAAATAGCTCCGCTTTTGTATAGTCATGATGGTCAGTCAACACAAGGGCCTCTTATGTTTTTGGATGAGAGAGACGATGCATTTTGCACAAACCCGTTTTCAGATCCAACATGTAAAATTTTTATTCGTTTACCGCCGTTTGATGGCGCATGTGTTACATTCTTGCCGCTAGAATCTTCCCTTTCACTGGTTGAGATGTCATGGGTATCAAACCACGTTTCATCTAAATACATTATGGGTCTTTTTTGTTTTCTGTAGTCACTGATTTCTCTTAAATATTTCCCCCCATTCTTGAAGACTCCTGGATTCCATTAGAATTTGCTTTTTATTAATCTTTTTGAATTTAAATCTCATTCCTTGGGTGTACTTCGACAAAGTCATCCTTGAGCACTTAATTTCGGTTTCATCTCTATCAAGAATTTTCATTAAATTGTCTAAAGTTGGAACATATTGAGCTTCTTACATTTGATCCATATTTCGTCTAAATTTCTGAATAACTCCAGCATCACTTCTTGTTCGCGTTCTAAAATGGGCTTTTGCGCAATTTTTCACACCGTGGAAAAAGGTTTCCTCTACAGCTTTTTTAAGACACAAATTACCGCGCCCCATTAAGATTAGAAACACGTTTTTATTAATTTCTTTAGCATCTATTGATATATGCGTTTTTCGATTGGTTTTACTTTCACAAATCCCACTGGACGCCACATTTCTAAACGATAATTATTATCACAGATCTATATAGCTACGCAACAGATACCTCTTCCAATGCTTTTTACGCGGGGCCAAAAATGTTCACCGGCTTTCGCGAGCGGGTGAACCAGTAGTCTAGGAACGGGTAGGTGTTGCCAAATTATCACGTCGAACAATATTTCTGCTGACTTTTTGACCCGATCAAATCATCGAGTTTTATTATTAATATTTGTTTATCAAATTAACACAAACATATTTTTTAGAAAAATACGATTTTTACATTTTTTATTAAGTATGATAGTTTATTAATGAAACGGCAATTTAAATGAACAAATTTATAATATTGATAGTAGAATTTAAAACAAAATTAAATGGTACTTTGACATGTCGATAAACATTTCAAAATTTCCTTTGATCTTCGAAACAAAAACCTGCGTGATAATATTAGGTATTACTTAATACAAATAAGAGATATAACAGTATAAGTTAACAAAATTTGTAATGACCTTTTACACCGATATTTAAGGTGAGTTTTAGTCCATGTTCAAGCACACCATTTACTGAATCTGATAATGAACTTTAATTTAACATAATAACATACGATTGCCAAGAAAATGAGTAATCCCATAATGTGATATGAAAGGTAACCTACAGTTCGCGACTTGGCAACACGAAGGGGCAAAACGCGTCTAAATAGGAAAGTATTTAAGTTTATTGCATTATTGGCGAGCGACACTTTTAATACCGGAGTAGGCATCTGTTCGTAGCTATATAGATCTGTGTTATTATATAGGGTAGCAATTTAAATACGAAATAACTACATGTACTATAACTAAGACATAATTTAAACTGGTTCATTTCAAATGTAATATTTAATATTTTACCTGAATTTGCAAAGTAATGCGGGCCTGTGCGGAAAAGTGGCATCATCCCGCCCCGTAAATTTATACATGCCCAACATTTTTTGTCGGTTTCTAATATTTCTGAAAATACTTTATTAGTTCATTCGTGATAATCAAATATAAATCAGATGCTATAGTTAAAACACCTTGAAGAGTTTTCCTCGAAACCCATACTACGGAACTAGTAAACGCTCATCTGCAAAGTCGTTTTCTGAATAAACGTGTTCCGAGCTCTATTAGATGAAGAATAAAAGAAATTTGCCGTCATGCGGAACAAGTTAATCCAGCCCCGAATCCACACTCTCTTCGTAGAGGTTGTTGCTTCTACTGTAGTAGGCAAAAAGAGGTAAGCAGATATACTTATTTGTCAAAAATACCAAAAAATGTGTGTGCTTAGAACAGGCAGATCAAGAACAAGCTTCTTAACTGTGCTAATGGATCAAGATCCCTTTGGTTAGTTACCAAAGCGGTTAATCAGGGTTTCTCAAAGAGGTCAGTCCCACCACTGACCAAAGATGATGACTCAATAGGGGAAACGGCCAGAGAAAAAGCGAACCTTCTTTTCGAAACGTTTGCATCAAATTCTACCTTAGATCCTCAAGACACTCGACTCTAGCGAGCAGCGGTTATAAACCATAATGGGCGGGACAAGGCAACGGCGTTGCCCAACGTCAGTCTAGGTGGCGTTGGACAAGGTTTGTTTACATGATTTCTTTGTATAATGGTTTGTTTACTATTTTAGAACTTGTAATATTTCACCCACGCGTGACCCTCCGCTCGCTACGGAGGCTCAAGAAAAAGAAACTAACCAAAGCTAACCCAAGGCGTACCCAATATTAATAAAAAAAAACTTTTTACAAACATAACTTAAAAAAAAAGCTTTGCCACTGCTGGGAATCGACCCCGCAGCGTCGCGTCGGAAACGCAGCATCGAACCACTGCACCACTAGAGTCGTTACAGGAAACTAGCTGGACCGTGAAGACATTCAAACAAACCCTCCAAATAGTAAACAATTCAAGCCCCGCCCACCCAACTGTCATTATGGTCTGTCACCGCGGCTCGCTAGAGGCGAATCCTCAAGACAGGAAAGAGTCAAGCAAACATCTCTTTACTATCGGTGCTACTACGGAAAGTGTTTGAACGAGTTGTCACCTATGATTCCGCCCACAGTTGTGCCAAACAGACACATAAAGTGTGGCAAACTTATTTGGAACAGCGACGTTTGAGGAGCGAAGCGAGGAAAAATTATTTGCAGCCAATCGCCTTGATGCACTTTGTCACGAGGACGAGGGGAACTTGACGCACCTGTTGCCTGTTGTATCGGGCAAATAGATATAAATGTCGCAAATTTATTTAAATTGATAATGTGTAAAATAGATTATGAATTAAAGTTGAAGTAATAGTAAAGTTCCAGTTTCCAGTTATTTTCAATGAGTTAATGAGTATATTAAATTATGTGTTTATCTAAATAATAGGTATCAATATTAATTCTCAAAAAATATTAAAGTTACTCGACAACATCGCCAATTTTTTGTCCGCATTCTTCCGCTGTTCCAGTTATACTTGCCACACTTTACGTGAGACACAAGCTGCTCATAAACATACGATTCAATTGCGAACACCTAGGACGTCGCTGTTTATCTGGAGGACTGCCTCGTTCTGAAATGGACTTCCGAGTAACGTCTTTCCCGAAAACTACAATCTACAGCGCTTCAAGTCCAACGTCCACCATCTTCTCCGTACACGTACAACTCGTTGAGTGGTATGGGATTTTCCTTTTGTATGTGTACCGAACATAAAAGAAAAAGAGGCAAGATACATTTGCCCCGATTGCATATAGGATGGTATTTGCGAAGAAAATGACCTGTTCACGCTCACTTATCTATCCATTATAAGCAGCTCAAACATCTTTTTAAAAGTTTTTGTTTAATCCCTTAGAACTAGTAATATTATTTTTGTATAAATTGGGTTTTTGTGCTTTATAGTACTCAAAATATCGAAAGTATATGTATTTTTGACTTTCATTTTCAAAATGTGAATTTAAATGCAAATTTTAGTGTCATTTGCATTTTTGTTTGTTTATTTTTATTATATATTGAAAATATTTACAAGTTCTTAACCGATTTTTTCGAAAATACTTGCTTTTTAAATGTTACATTTCGTGCGCATTGCGTCACTTATTCCTGAGCTCTGAAAGGTTATTTAAAAATTTAAACGGCGGTGTAGAAAAGCGCGCAGCAGTCACTTCTGTTATTAAAAGCCCCTAAAACATTACGCATTCTGATCATACCTCCCTCTTTTCAGCGAGTTTTAAAGGAGAGTTTTTGGACGTTATCTAGAGGCGGCGCGGCGTAGCTGAACTTAGTATTACCAGGGAAATATCCACTAATTTTTAAAAAGTTTAATTGACAATGTTTTAATACGCGGTACAGTGGAAGATTAAATTTTGAAATAAATCGACCGATCAAGTATGATTTATATTCAAATAGGATCAAGCATGGACAGGCAAATATATTTGATAGATGAGATGTGGCAGATGCGAAGGTAGCAACCTTTTAGTCCGAATTTATATGTAAAAAATACAGGATGTTTTCTTAATTTATATGACTTCGTATTTTATTCATTAGTAATTACCACGATATGCTTATACAGTGTATCGTGGTAATTACTATTCCTTATTACTGAAAACTATAATTATTAGTTTATTAAGATTGATAATTTTTTCAAAATTGCAAAAGTTATCTTCAACTTCAACTGGATAGATAAAAAAGAACTGATAAATTCCTCCAGACAGCAAAAGTTAAGAGTTCATTACAGGTGCGCTCTCGGGGTTTTTAACTGTATTATACTGCAAATTTGTCTTATATTTCGTGGAGTATCTGCAGGAGTTTTAATTTAAAAACTTCGATACTTTTAAACAGTTAATTAGTGTTTATGGAAGGAAGGAAAGAGTGGCTTCCATTATCGTATTAATGTACTTTCACTTCTTATGCTGGTTCGAGTTGCATCATCGTCGTTTAATTAATTCAGCATCATCGGCAGACCCACTTAATTTGTTTTAAGAAACGGCTGTCTTCCTTTATATATACGAGCTTAACGGTATTAAAATATAATCTTCTGATAGAACTATGCTCATTAGGGATTACAAAACTATCCATTTCTCATTTCTACACTTTCCTAATTATCTGATATGTCAACAATTAAACTAAGTCATACTAGGTCTGGATGATATTCTGTCCATTATAGCCCATCAGACAATATTTTTGAATAAGCGCAGCTTCACAGTTTTTTTACAAACCTTGTTAGAAATATTCCAAATATCAATTTGTATTTCAGTTTCGACAATCTTGCATAAAAAAGAGACATGTATACTTCAGTCAGTTGTCTTTCAATTAAGGCAATTTTATTTCAGAAAAGATGAGTTTTATTATATACTATATTATATTGCTTGTATTTCAGAAATCACCCATTCAGTAAGTTATGTTCATTTCAACACTCTCGCACATCTCTTATATTTCACTTCTGTCAATTTTATTTCAAAAAGGACAATTCCATTTGAGAATGTTCAAGTTACTTAAAAAATCGAAAGTTTCATTAGAGTTTAGAAAGTTTTATTCCAGAACGCGTGATGTGTATTTTAATTTAGGCAATTTTATTTCAGAAAGCAGCAACTGTATGCAGTTTAGTTCATTTTATTTCAAAAAACGTTTATTGTATTGACGTTTAGGTGCTTTTATTCCAGAAAAAGCGTCAATTATATTCCAATACAGGTCATTTTACTTAAAGGAGCATCATTTTTATTACTGAAGGTGATAATGGGGATAATTGTATTTCAGAATGATCCAGTTGCATTTCATTTCAGTACTTTCTATTTCAAGAGGCGTCAATTAAATTTAAGTTTAAATTCATTACTTCAGCAGCGCCAGTTGTAAAAACTTTATTGAAATGCGATGAACGGTTTTGCAATAAAACTGAAAAACTGAACTATAAGTGACGTTTAGAAATCAAACTGACCTAACTGACAAAATCAGTTTAATTTCCAAATGTCAGTTATATTTCAGTTTTATTGGAAAACCATCCATTGCATTTCAATTTACAGATTTTTATTCCAGAAAATTTAAATTTTGTTTTAACATAACGAATTTAACTTCAAGAAGCGTAATTTTTATTTACTGAAGAGTAAATGCTCTGTGCATGTACGAAACATAATAAATGGAACAATCTTTTTATTCCATGCACAAAAGGACTTCTAAAAGTGACGTACTAAAGCAATTTCTTCCTAAGCCGTCATTAGTGTTACTTGTTGAAGGAAAATGACATATCCATGAAGATAAACGAACAACACAAATCGACAACGGTCAAATGAAAATTCTGTTTTTCTGTTTTTGTTTTTAAAAATGTTTTATATAAAATTATGTGAACCATTTTCTTAATATGTGACGTACAATTTGTAAAATTATATGCGACCGTTGTCGATTTGTGTTGTCTTTTTCCATTAACAAGTAACACTGATGATGGCTTACACCGAAAGCTCTCTGTTATGCCACTTTTAGAACTCCTATTGGATGAAATTTTTTTTTCAGAAATCGGCATTCTTACTAATTTCAACCAAACTAATTTCATTTCTGAAAGCGTAATTTGTATTTAAACAATCTTACTTCAGAAAAGATCATGTAAATATCAGTTTAAGTACTATTACTTCAGAAAGCAATAATTGTATTATAGTTTAGTCCATTTTAGAAAGTGTCATTTGTGCTTCAATACAGAGGATTGTATTTTAACAAGCATAATTTTTATTACAGTTCAAATAATTGCATTTCAGAAAGCTCTAGTTGTATTTCACTTCAGCACTTTTTATTTTACAAATGGCCAAAGGTAAGTTTGTATTCTTCTACTTCAACAGGCGTCAATTGTATGTCAGTTAAGTCAAAAACATTTAACCTAAAGAGACCCGACAACTCATTCATAAAAATCCGAAATCTTGCAAAAATATCAACAAAACGATTGTCCCGCCTCCTTATATTTTTATGTATGGTGTACAAACTTTTGTCAAACTTCGTCCCCACTACTAAATGTAGTATTGCCCGCCCCCGCCTGAACGAAAGCAAGGACAGTTCATAGACGTAGACTTTGAAAATGTGCGTCCATCATAATAATAATTTCAATAAAATAATTGAAATGATGGTATTTATTCGAGTGCATTATTTAAAATATATTTATGTTTTATTTATAGTGTGTGGGTTAGATTGAGTTAGTTTGGGTTAGATATGGGTTCTGAAGGTTAGTTAACACAAAATAGTTATTTTGCTGTGTCACGAAATTTTTCCGTGTCCGTGCAAAACCACTGCGATGAAACCAAAGAAGTATTCACTTCAAAAATGATTTAATAAAGGTTGGTAAATGACTGCAAACATATCAGATTATCTATTAATATCACATACATAGGTAAGTATTATAAAATATTAATTAATCACATCACAAAATGGTGCCCACTGTACTATTGTGTTTCATTTACTTTTACTTACTTGTGGAAACTCAGGTTCGGATGATAATAGCTGGAGATTTTGCATACCTCACACCGCAAGACCATCGTTACTTTGATATAAAGTTTATAAAAAATATTTATAGGAAATCACTCACGAAATACAAAAAGCTACACGTCGCGTCGCGTCGCACAAATTCAGGCTATAAAACGTCCATTTGAAACCAAACAAAACTGGGCGAAGAGTGCTATTTTGCACGTTTTTTAATGAAAAACATATATTTAATCAAGTCGCGATAGTGTTGGACGGCCATCTTGTTACTTTTGACGTCTGTATTATTAGGAATCCCATTCAAGACGGTGTCAAAATATTTGCTAGTGAGCTTTGACATTGCACAATTTTGTTAATATCATAGCAACCAGTCATCAAAAATAGTGTCGAAAAGAGCTTCTTTTCGACACAACTTTGCGTATCGAAAAGACTTCTTTATGATACCAAAATAGAAATAGTATATTGTGCAACAAGTGCTGAAAATAAGACTTTTCACACGA